>JAYMSV010001699.1:0-12306 GCA_036897745.1 Erodium moschatum | reverse complement strand
CAAACGTCAACAGGTCTAACGAGTCTTTCACGAATCAAAGAACGTGCTCTTGGTATGACAGTATAATAATCCGATAAATGCTTAGGGGGTCAGCTCTTCCGTTTCTGAGGTTTGAGAAGGGCGTCCTTCCAATGGCTACCCCCCTGACACCCTAAAGAAGCACCGTCCTTAACCAACCTAGGCAAATGTTGAGATCCGCGGACAACAGGTCCAACACTCTCACGGCTAGCTCTCATAGTCTTTGAAGCTATTTGTGGGCCCAAAACCATCCCTACTCAATACCTTCTCCACTTCTAAAACCACACCCTCGTTCATCCAGGGCCTTAATCAGCTCATTAGAATGAAGAACCAAAAACGTTGTTGGGCTCACTACATGGCCCATACACAACTATCGGTCCAACCTGAATTGATTGAATAATCTGGCAACCCATAGGGAAACTAGGCCTCGAGTCCTCTACATGTGTCTGGACACCGTCCTGTTCAGGCTCATGTAGAGCTGGAGCTCTACTCTCCCTACTCATCGAAGTTTCCCTCTAAAGTCACTTCCTTCTGCTTCCAATGTCGTGCGACAACCACAAAGAGGATGTGTCCATTAATTTTAAACTCATTTAACCCCTCAACAGCCCGAACAACAGCTTCTTTGGATTTAAAACGAAGAAAAAAACAAAGTATCGGCCTCTACGATTTGGTCCTGAAGAACAGACGCAGACACAATCTCACCGTATGAGTTGAATACATTCCGAACTCATTTCTCCGATGACTCAAATGGTAAATGGCATACAAAAATGTCATCGCCTTGTTCCTCAAAACACACAAACTGACCTGGATTCGCAATGGCAGTCTCTTTCCCTGATCTAGAGTGATAACTTCGAACAACCTTTTTTGCTGCCATCTATCGCCTTAACCTTAGCTTGTGATTTAGAAGGCATAAACGATGATCCTTTGTCCTTCGTCGGAGCAACTCGGAAACTATTTGAGCACTCAGCCCCAATACCAATATTAGCAATCCCTCCCTTCTTCCGATTACAGGATTCATTGGAATCTTTCTCCAAATTCGTCGACTTGACCGGAACAACACCCTTACTACCCTCCTTGGCTTTAGGCGTATAGCGAGAATGACCAGCCCCTCATGCCTTGATTGTATATGGACCTTGAACTGCCTTCTTAGCAAAACCGGAGACTATGCTACAGTATTCACCGTAGAAAGCAAGCAATTCAGAGATAAAGGAGGAGAAAGAGAGCATAGGTACGTTTTTTTAAAATATAATTTCTTTGTTCCTAACATCCTATGGTTTAGAGCATCCGCAATCAAGAGGGTGAAAGGAAGAGGATGATAAAATAAATTAATAATAAATTTTCATTTCAGTCTAGTTAATAGGGTATTTTTTGCAGTCAAGAGGTTGAAAGAAAAACACAAGAGTTTTTTGTTTCATTTCTCTCAATTTTCGTATCAGCCGGCTGAAAACGCCGACGATTAAACTAAACGACATCTGAAAGCTATTATTTAATCATTTCTCTCTCATCAAATTGGTTTCAGCCTCCCCTTTCAATCTTGGACTCTAGATACTCTTAGTCATTCCTAGGCATGCTCCGCGCAACGAGTAACAACAATGTGCATGCATACTCGGCTGATTGGGTAGGGCCATGAAATATATATATCGTCTTTAGGGACCATGGATTGTCGGATTAAGATTTCATTCCATAGGACGGCCCATTAACTACTGCAACATATCCTGCATACTCATACATACAATGTTGCAAGGTTCTGTTATATCCATGGAGACGACAAGGTTTTCGTCGACCAGTCTCCCAATCAGGCTCATTTCGAACTCAACCTTGTGGGCTCATACATATCCAATCTCGGTCATGTACGTGACAGCATTCTTTTTATCGATTCAATGTGTATGATGTAAATACAAAAAAAAATGAGCCATATGTAAAAGTAAAGACAATACAAATTTATAATTTTGAAGAGTTAGTTCTAAATGATTACGTAGATGAATGTGTTGCACACATATGATTACTTCATCAATAACGAAACTAAAATCATCGTCTCTTTAGTTCTAAATGACAAACACTGCTAATGGATCCATCAACCATCCTTGAGTGCCCGAGGAGGTACTATATGGTCGTGATACGCAAATTCGGCCCAGAGTATTACGAGGCGATTGAATTCGAACAACATGACACATTTTATGCGTATCGACGAGGCAATTGAATTCGGACGACGTGACACATTTTATGTGTATCGACGAGAGACGAGGCTTCACAAACATGACAGAAGCCCTGACTATGCTTCGGTAGTGAAAAAATTATCCAACCGCATGATAATCACAACTCTCATGGGTAGATCATGGTATTGTCCCAATAATTATGCTGGGAGTTGTTGCCACACAAAAGCCTATGGATCTTACATGCATTTTTCGATACCATCGAGTCGAACAACGACGTTAATGTGTTTGACGGCTTGCATCGGTTCATCGGAGAATAGTGTGGTGAACAACCAAACGCAGACTACGAAATAAACGGTACTCGCTACGATTTCCGTACTACTTATTTTACTACATTTAGCCTATGTGGACTCGGTTTGAGAAACCATCCACCCACTCACAGAAAAGAACATACTCGAGAGCTCTGAACTAGACAACGAAGATAACACAAATATACTTCCTAAAATCAGACTATATTAGAGAGTAATAGTTATACGTCAATGCTTTCTATATGTTTTCAAATGAAAACATGATTGGTAATTTTGTTGGTCAAATAAGAGTTCCATTGACAAACATGCTCTGTTCCCATCAGGATTCTCAATCACTGCTGTAGTGTTGCAGTTTCTTATTTGTTGTTCCTAAATCTTTTTTCTGCTTATTAAAGAATAATAAGAATATATATTACCATAATAGACAATAGTGAACGATTACAAAAACACATTTCAATCTGTACGGATGGCTGAAAATTGATGTTTTGCAATGCTAAAATGATGGAAGCAGAAAAAAGACACCATCAACAGTTCATTCCCATGTTAACGCTTGAATCTAAAATACACAAAGACTCGGTTTTGTTCGATATGATCAAACCCTGTAACCGGGCATTGGCCCGAAACTTGGAAGCAAAAAAGAGAACATTATTGAAGATATGAGTGAAATTGAAAACTAGTTAAAAGGGTATTTCATATTAGGCACACAATAAAATCCCATTAATCAAACAGCATCCCTTAACCACAGTACCCAAGGAAAGACATCCCCCATGTCCCCCTTCCAACTTCAACACATCCTTACAAACTATAATTGCATATTGCAATCCATATATCACCTTTGGTAGCTAGAAGTAGGTACCTTCCGGAGGCTGCACCAACTTCCTATTGTGTGGGGCTGCCATCTCTTTTTTCAGTTGTGTCAGTATGTCCTCCATTGTATACTCTCTTTGCCAATTTGCCAGAAGTCCAAACTTTTTTGACTCCACCTGTTGCAACCGACCGGATACATCACCACAACTTTAACACTCAAAATGTGTTATTTATTCCTCCATAAAGAAGAATAAATGATAACAGTTTCACAACAAATGGCAGAATAAATAATCTCTCATAGAAGTAGAAGATATCATCGAAATGTAGAATGGGACATGTCAAATTATCTGTTTCCTCCCACAATTAGTTAAAGCAGTGTACTTGGATTAGAGCATACCACTCCAGTTTCATGGTTAACAGAAGTCATGTTGACCCGTGAGTGAAAACGAACACTAGGAGGCTTCTCTGGGTAATCCTTATCACAGAACAGCTTCAATTGGTAGATCCGGCCTTCATGTACAGTCTATTATAAAACAGTTGAATTTAGATTGCTGGAGTGAGCCAATACATAAGAGCAAGTCAAAACACAAAACATAAACAGCATGAAGAATTATATGCTGATTCAGCTTATGCAACTGTCATGTTTACAATTACATGTGACGGCAAGGTATTGGTATGCTAGTGGTAGACATGCCACGTATAGGAACTTTTTTCCTTTACCCCTTCCATTCATTGCTATCAAATACAAGTACATGATTTCATCGTACAACTTAACTGCAAACTCTGCAGATAAATTTAAGTACATCAAAACTGAACGTACTGAATATCATCAGTCAAAAATCATACGAAGGCTTGACAAAGTCAAATAATTTTGTTATTCACACTGTATTATGCACGCATGGGCATACACGTATACAAGCATGTTCTAGTCTAGCTTCTCGAGTCTGAAACCTAGCTATCGACTCATTGGCTTCTATCCAACTAAAGGGAAAAGGGGTACATATCATTAGGTTAAATAAATGAAGAAGCAATTCCAAAGATGAATTTGCCCAAAAATAACCTCATGACTATCTACTTAATTGGCTTTGAATGGGTAACATGCATAGCAGCATGTTTCATAAATTGTGAGGGACTACGGAGGTGAACATATTTCAAAAATTATAAGCGGGAAAACTAACTGTTGGTGTGATGGAAAGGTTACAGTTTAACTTGAGTGAAAAGAAGCAAAAAGAAGAATAATTACGTTGTGAGGACCAATAATGGTTCCAGTCCATGAGCGCATGTAGATGTCATCACCGTCATCCATTCCATAGCTAACAGTGCCATCTCCAATACCTTTTTCTCCTCGTTCAAGTTCCTCCAGCAATCTAAAATTGCGAGGTACTACGTAAAACATAAAAACCCAACAATAAGCATGGAAGTTTTCAATAAGATGAGAAGCTAACATTCCCAAAATAAACTACTGAAGTTAAATAACCGAGCATGTTTTTTTAAAGAGTTTCTCCTAGAAAACAAGAGCATAGAATAATAGTAAAACATGATAAGTGGAAAAGCTTGGAAGCATTTTTACTTCAGAACAGAAGAAAAAACCTTCTAAAGCATAATATTGGGAAAACATACCAAGGAACCGACCCAAATAAACCATGAGAACGTTAATATCAAATTGAGGCTTAAATCAATGAACTTTATAATTTTCCCACGACTCCTCAGGCATTTGCTCAGCTCAGTAACAGAAAACGACCAGAGCTGAAACTTAAAGGTTCTATTAACTATAAATGACGCACGTGTTAGATAAATTCATTACTGAACCGTGATCATTCTAGACCTTCATACTTCCCAAAATCATACTCATTTCGATGTTGTAACAAATACATAACACAGAGCATACATCAGATATATGAAAATGCATGTCACCTAAAATCAGTATAGAGCATTCATCGTATGTGTACGATGTATTTTAGCAAGAACATGACCCAATAGTGTTAGTTGATAAATGATCAACTTGGTCAAATAAGTGCATGTCCATAAGATAGGCAAAGCAAAACCTCAAGCAAGTAAAATCTGACAACTACCAAATGACCACTAAAACCAAGCAGCAACAGACGAAGATAATTCGGACCCAATCATGCACTAAACAAAACAAACAAATATAATCAAACAGAAAATAGAAATTAACCCTACCATTGATTCCGACTTTCCAAATGAATATTCTTAACCCTATAACTACAAAAACACAATTTTTACCAGCACCCAACAATCATTACACATCGAGCATGCATGAAACGGAAGAATCCACCAAAAGCCATGACCGGAAAAATCAGAAGATGAACAAAACAAAAGGATAGAAGCGGAGAAATTGGGTTGAAGGAGTTACCCACGACACTCGATCCTACTGAGCCAAGCGTCATGGATAAGCAATCGAGGCTTGGAGCGAGCGGGGAGTGCAGAGATCTGGCGGAGGCGAGTGGTACTTTGGGAAGAATCAGGAGGAGAAAAATCTGCGGGAGATTGAAGGCGACGAGGACAAAGATGGAAATAAGGTAAAAAGAGAGGTAACGAATAAAAATAATAAAGCTAGAGCACGATAAAAAGAGGTAATGGATCCTAGTTCGGAATAAAGTGCTTTTCAGGCTTTTGGGTCCAATTATGATATTGGGCCCAGGCCCATCATATTGTATTCGATTTCGTCGGATCTTTTCCACTTTCGTGTTCGAAGCGACGGAGCCAACTTCGATGGCAAGAGCTTGATACTCCATTTTCGTGGGATTTTCTCAGCCCTCGCTTCTGGTAATCCTTACATTTCTCTGATTTATGCTTCAAATTTCTTATTGGTTCAGGGTTCCTTACGTGTGTTTATTTGAGGTTCAGAACGCTATTTTGTGTCGTCATGGTGAAATCTGTGCACGAGAGGTGTTCGACGAAATTACTATTTGCTCTACACGATTCGTGTCCTAAATAAATAAGAATTCTGGATTTGGTAGTTAGGTTAAGCATCTGTGTATCATAAAATTTGATCATGTTGGTGAATGCAATGTTCTATGTTTTTATACATTTTAATAGTGTTGTTCCCCTAGAATTACATGATAAAATGCATACAGGTGTCTGTACATCTTGGTAATTTATCGTAGAGGCATGTTGAGATGGTCTAGAGCTTTTCTCCGACAGGTGTGGATGATTTAAAGTGTGGACGAAAGCTGGATATGGTTTTGTAGTTTATGACTTCCCTCAGAAGGTGCAAAAGGAATCGTGTATGCGGTACCATCCAGTTAGTTGTTTGCCAATAGACTCATTATGTATCTCATAAGAATTCAGAACAAAAGATGAAGTGACTGGTGTGAATTTGTTCAGTTCTTCAGGAATTGGATCATTTCTGAATAAAATTATATTGAGGCCTTTACCCTTGTTGTGTAAAACAGTTGACAGATATATGCAATGTTCATCACAGTATTTAGTTAATGCAACTTGCATACGAAATGTCTGTTTAATGTCCGACTCTCCACGAGGGCACGTATGGATCCGGCCCTAATTGGGCCAGAAAAGGGGCGCTCGGGCCCCGTGACATCGTAATTTGTGTTCTTCTTTTTCCGGGACGTCACATTAATGTGTTTGTCACTGTTATATTAGCATGGCCTATGACTGTTTGGGTGAATTAGATGATGATCCTTCTCTCATTCATTTCTTTCTTACTTTCAGATCTTGTACCTTGCTGTGCCGGTGGACATTGATTCATTATTGGATTTTTGTTCAGGTAAGTTAAACAGAACTCTAATCAACCTTTACTATAGTCCTAGCAAATTCATATGTACCCTTATTTTGTGTTTAAATATCATTATATTTGTTTAATATTTTTTAGAAGTGCCTTGGGCCGTTGAAATGGATATTGTCATCATTCATATTCCCTATGTATGCTTTTTACTGTCAAGTTTCAATATAAACGGAAGAGAGATGAGAAGTGGCGTGTGTTTAAGTTACGAGAGGGTTTGGAAAGGGCAGAAGTGAAAACTAGTTTGAATGGTAGGAGATGAAGAGTTGGACTAAATATTGAGAGTGAAAACAAAGATGGCATTTAAAGTTGGGAAGAGACTTGAAACAGTGAAAAGAGAAGGCTAAGGCTGAGATGGCCAGGAATTAAATTTGTATTGATAGTCTGAAGTTACACCCTCTTCATGGCTTCATTATTCTCAACTGTCTCAATAACTCTTGCATTTATTTGATTTAATGGCTTTCCAAATCTACTACTGCACTCTTTTTTGCAATGCTCGGACCACTCAGCCTCCTTCCTCTCCTTCATTTAACCCAGTTTATTTCCTAGACTAGTAAACTTCTTGGAACTGTACTAGCAGTTTACTTCATATAACACTCGTCCTATACCCTATATTGAATACTGCTTGGTTGGTTGAGTCCTTAATGCTCATCACTGTAGATTTACCTTCATGTATTGTATGTTATTCTACATTGCCATTAAAATTTGGATTTTGCATCCATTTTGTAGGTGGAGCTGGAGGATGGACTTTAGCCCTTGTGTGTGTTGTAGCCCCACGAGGGTTGCTATATACTATGGTAACACGTAGTTCAGATTAATGTGATGTGGGCCAAATAGTTACAATAGTGGAGTGGGCCCAAATTTACAACATTTTCACTTAGCTCGGGTATGGGGGATATACCCTAAACTTGCAGAATTCGCCCATAAGGTGGCAGGTAAAATTCAATGATTTTTTTTCAGAATATGATGTAGCAACTGCCTGGCAAGTCTCTGTTGTGGCACTTTATCTTGTTGATTGATAATTTGATAGGATACATAAGAATATCATATCCAAATATAAGAAAACAAAAGCAATAACTAAATTAACCAGATAAGTATTACCCAACATCTCTTGATTTAGAAAATTTAGGCACACAACTAATAAATTGCCTAGCGAAGCTGCTTTTGCCCATGTCATATACGATGATGAGACAAGGCTACACAAAAACTAGTATTATTTGCATTCCAGGAATTGTTCTCTCCATTCCCATGTAGTCAAAATTTCTGAATTACACTATCCATTTTGGTCTTAGGATATGTATTCAGTTGAAATGGGGAGTGCAAATAACCATGTTAATGCAACAAAAAGGAGAGAAGCAAAAATAAAATGTTCAAGACCAAGTTCTAGAAAGCAGCATATTTGATAAGATAGAGAGGGAAGGCCACTCTCTATCTAGCTCTAGTCTTCATGGGTGTGTTGGTGTCCTGGAGGAAATTGAGCAGCACTGTGCTCTTGCATCTTGGGCATTTTGGGTCTCCCTCTGACAACATCACATACATGAGGCAGCGCGGGCACCCCACCAGCACCATTGATATGGCCTCGGGGCTGGTCGAGTAACTCAGGTTGTCATCCTGGTCCATCTCTGAGGATACACAGGAGCTGGTTGGGGACACCGAAGCTGACCTGCTCGGTGATCCCAGTACTTGTCTGTTGGGCCTTGGAGGTGATAGGTTGAGCTTCAGGTCGAGCCTCGGGTTGCTCCCATGTCTGCGGCTCATTGTATATGTCCTCTTGGTATGCTGCTACTCCTCCCCTATCTAAAACGTAGCAAAATCATTATTTATAACAATAACATGAAATGTTTGGAACTTAGAACAACACAAATACTGTACTTCACTAATAAGCCTTACCTGTAATAGAATAGGCCTAGAAGGAAAGATAGAGGTATGGAATAGACAACTAGTGATATGGATGGCTCAATAGAAAGTGGCTAAGCTGCAATAGTGGTTGGTGGTGGTGGTAGCTACACTTGCACCATGAAACTGGTCTTGGTGGTGGTGGTGAATTTGAGGGTGTGAAGCCATTATTTATAAGGGCTTAGGGGTCGTGAAATGAAGGAAGAGAGATGGGGTTTTCTATCTTTAAGGGTTAAGATTTTAATGCTGTCACCATGACTCGAACTCTAGCCATCAGGTTACGAACTCAAGCGCTTGACCATTTGGATAAACAAGCTTCGGTGAGATGTAATATTCTTATGACCTTAATTTAATTATGAGAGAGAGAGAGCATTGGATTGGGGGTAGAGCAGATGTTTAAATTGAGTCCAGTAAATGGTATTAATGGTAGTTGAGAAAAATTGCAAGAAAGTTAAGTAGAAGAAGAAAACTTGCAGTAAATATTGCAATTACCAAGTGCAAGGAAGAAGATTTCATTCATTGCTTAACAGGAAGGGAGGAACAGTTCGGTGTTTAAATTTATAGATGATCATGGAATACAGGAAAACACAAATGTTTTGCTATTTTTGGTTTTTCTTGCATTATTTGTTTCTATTATTTTGATTTTTGAAGAAAAAAAGGTAATTATGCAAATGTTTGATGGATGAAAAATAACCAATTCTAGAAAAATCCAAGAAATGTAGTTATCATGTCATTGAAATCACTCCACCTTCCTCTTATTGCTATCTATGTCAACCTCTAGGATATGAATATATAATTTACAGATTCGTGAAAATGTCAAATCAAATTATAATTGTTTTTAATCTGCTATGCTAATATCTTGTCTTAGATTACACGTAATATCTCGTCACAGCTTAGTTTTAACAATTTGAGTACATGGTATAGACATAGGACACAGAATCTATAGTCAAACAATCAAAATTAAACTTTTAATTTTTAATTTTTTAAATAATCAAATAAAGCAGTATTTATTCTATGATTTTGGGAGTAGATGCTTAATTAAATAATTATGCTGTCAATTTCAATAGTTGCTGGTAAAAAAGAATAACAGTTATATGATCATCGGAACTTATTATATGTAAGTCTTCACAAAAATTATTCTGAAATTCAGAGATAGTTACGGAAGCTAGTGTGTACATGTGCTACAAACCTTACCACATTTATTAATTTTGATTTTTAGTGTGATTTCAATTTGGTTAAACAAAAAGGAAAGCAGAAACAGCCACCATGAACATGAACCTATTCTGTAAAATTCCAACTCTTTTCAATATTAAATTTAGCACTTGATGGTAATTTTTTTCTTTCAGTTAAAACTTGTATAAATTGAGTCTATATTATCCGATAAATGAACAGATTAAATTTATGGAGAATTTTGGGAACAAAATGATTAATGTTTGCCATTTAGTATTCTTCTTCACTTATATATATATATATATATCATGTCTCTATTTTCCCTTAGCTGTTGGGATTTGGAGATAATAAGGTGGTGATGAACAGTTGAAGCTGAAGCAACTAGCAGAGTATGTTTGACCTTTTAGATGGAAAGAGCACACATGAACATGAACATGAGCAGGTAAGGTTTCCATTTGTAGAACTTTTAAATCCACGTGGCAGAGAATAGTTGACTTTCTTTTTAATGATATGTTGCAGTTTACTATTTTTAAGCAATTTGATAACCGGTTACCTGCTAAGACAAGTCACAATCTCATCCGCAGTTAGAGAAATACACCCTTATTCCTGAATGGAATCCCGAGCAACTTGCTTATAGTGATGTGTGTTCAACTTGAGTAGGTTATATGAGTTTGTGAATTTCCTCTCTTCACATGATTAATGCTCAAATTTTTGGTTTACAGGCAGAACTCAAATAATGATGACTATTTATTTATTATGGAAAGAAGGTTGGGTGCATAGCGAACATGTCATAGACCTCGAAATATAAGGACGATGGGCTGAGTCAGATCATCTTTTTGAATTTTTGATATGTCAATTCAATAGTAATGGATGTAATTAATGTATAAACTGGTATTAATTTAGGTTGAAAGATCATTGAATGTATCAACCACATTTTGAGACCTCAACTCTTTTCCAGGGATGCCTATATTGATGAGTTTACAATGTTTTCATTGTTTGTGTTGAATTTTTATGATTCATCTTGTGGGATGACAATTCCAAACAAAACTTATGATATAAATATATGCATGTGTGAGTTTTCACTTTTACTATGCTTCGATGCTCTTATTATGTAGTGTCACAGTCACACATACCCATTTGATATGAATCGCTCGTATTTATCATGGTGCTAGAACCCTATTCAAAGATGTTTTTTGTTATATGTACTGACCCTATCTATGCACATTACTATCTTTCAGGCCATTCAAGTTCCAGAAATTCATGTATGACAGTGATGAAATGACCATCATTCAATATATATCAGAGCTCACACCATCACAAAAGCTCAGTTATGGCGTTAATGACTTCCCTCAGGACTCACTGATGAAATGACCTTCAGTCAATTTATGTCAGAGCTGTCACCATTGCAAAAGCTCACTTATGGTGTTAATGACTTCCATCTCGATTGGCTGGTTCTTCCTAGCTCCACCTCACTATCATCTATTTCTGTAGTAGTGCTATACAAATTACTACATCTATCTCAGCTATGGATATCATCTTCTGTATTTTGTTTACAAGTATATGATTTATACACACGAGTCGTAACGTGATTGAACTCTTATGGGAATAAGCCGAAGACAATGAAGTGAAAATGGATTCGATTGTAGGGATCGAATTTTACATAGGTCCAATATACTCAGCTTTCGTGTCATGTAAAAATATAAAGTCAAGTTAGTTTGTGAACAAGTGTATATAATGATGCAGTTTTAGTGTAGTGTGTGTAAAGAATTTACAATAATGCAAGATATGACCGAGTGTCAAGATAGGATCCTTAGTCTGGATTTCCATTAGAGTGTGTACAACTTACATTAAGGGAGGTTATGATTCCTATCTATAGGCAAGATTTAGACGTTGTGGCGGACAGGACCGAAGGTTCCCGTGGCCTGTAATAGGAATAGCCACCGAAACCTCTCGGTTCGGTGCCTATAAAGGAGACGCGGGACGGTCAATCTTGGCACAATACCGGACTTTGTTTTTTTGTTTTCTAATTCGTTTTACAGACAAGAAATCAAATAGAAACCACCTCTTATCCTAAAAACTGTGTGAACTCATCAAAGCCATCCATTTTAAGAATGGATGGATGAGATGCAATTGAGTTGTTGACTACAAAAACACAGCACTTTTCAATAAATGGTAGGGGCTTTTTAGTAAA
>JAYMSV010001698.1:0-12310 GCA_036897745.1 Erodium moschatum | reverse complement strand
ACACTGCCGAGGAAGCCGCCAGAGCTTACGATGAAGCAGCCTGTCTCCTCCGCGGCTCCAACACTCGCACCAACTTCGCCCCAAAACATGTCTCCTCGGATTCGCCCCTCTCTGTCAAGATCAGAAACCTTCTCCATGAGAAGAAACATCGTAGTACTAGTACTACTACTACTGCTCCTGCTGCTGTCTGTACCAGGTCTCAGCAAAGCCTTCCTCTTGTTGCCCCCAGCAAAGCCTGTATTGAACCAACAACATCATCAATGACAACTTGTGTTAGTGTTGGTACTGATTCTCCATCGATCAGTCAAGAAGATGTGTACACACCAGACTTGATCGAATTTCAGCAGGGTTTGTCTCCGTTTGATCAGCTATGCACATTTCCATTGACCCATCATCGAGATTTCGGGCTTCCGTGTGAATCTCAGGACCTGGAGATCACAGAATTCGAGCGTATGAGGGTAGAGAGACAGATATCAGCATCACTCTATGCCATAAATGGAGTGAATGAGTTCCTGGAGAATGTGTACCTGCCTGATGATCTCCTTTGGGATTTTCCAGATTCATTAGTTCTACCCAACATGAATCATACAAGATATTTATGTTAGATCTGCAATTAATGTAATTTTAGCACGAAAAAACAACTTGGGTACATCTCAAACATACATATATAATAAACCCTCTTGTTCGATTGATGACTAAACATTGAACAAGCATAAGCAGCTGACATTGATTATAGTAACTTGCAGTTTAATATAAACAGCCTAGACTTCACAGCAAGCAAAACTAGTCTTCCTAAGGTAAACTATAGGACTTCAAAATCAACGGCATTGTAAAGATAGCATCTTGGTAGCAACAGGACAACCCGAGAATAGGTTACAAACAATGCCTTCGTCAAACCCACATCAATTTCACCTTCCAATTTCACAACCCCAAAAGTCTAGCCACAGTTTACTTCAAACAAACAATCTCACTCCTTCAGGCAATTTCCCCATGCCTCATATTCTGATAGTGATACAACCTTTGTTCTTCATGTCTAGCCACGAACACGGCATGTGCCAACGATCTTGGGCTCATCATCTGAACTCCAGGCCTCAATTCTGGTTTTAAACCTCCAATGAAGTAGGATACAAAAAATTCACCTGTCAGTTGAGGAAACTTGTGCCACATCAGTACCTTGAGCTCCTCAAACCGATACTCGTAGTCCTGCAGTGATCCCTCTTGTTGCAGCAGCTTGAATTCAATCACAAAATCTTCATGACCCATTGTCTCAAATTTCCAAATCAAATCATGACAGAATTGCTCCCACAGTATCAGATCCTTTCCCATGGAATATTCAGCAAACCAAAACTCAGCCAACCCATTAAGGTGCAGTGAAGCCAATTTAACCCTGTGCTCTTCTGGTATATCAAAACAACCAAAGCGTAGATTGCATTTTATTATCCACATCCTAGCATTTGAGCCATCAAATATCGGGAGGTTAAGATTAAGGGGTTGAAATTGAAGTGGTTGAGTAGTAACTTGGTAAGGTGTTGGGTTTTGTGGAGATGGGCTTGGATTTGGCATGAACTGTGGCTGAAATGGTGGATTAAGAACACTCGGACCTTGAGAAGCAACTGGGTGATTCAAGGCTTCAACAGGAAACACATGAGGAGGGTTAGGGTTAGGGTTATGCAAGACTGCTTTACCTCTTCCAATGTCTTCCAGATCCTTGTTGTGACCTCCAGATTGAGCCTTCTCTTCCATAGATAAGTCTCTGTCATGCATCAATGCAGCCATTCCTTGCTTCAAATCGCCAATCCCATCCAGCTCTTGCTCCGATTCTTCTGTGTTCTTCCTCATCAGATCCATCTTCGCACCTTCGTCCGACATTCTCAGCCCACACGGTCACGAAATCGTAAGCGAAACTAAGATCTAAAGCAGAAATGGGTAGTTGAATATGAAGAAGACGAGCTCAACTCTACTCCTACGCTAGCAATTTCCTCCAAGACGAACCCTAAAACATGACCTTTAAGCTTATATACTATCTCTGCCTCTGACTTGGCTGCCAACGATGCCCTGCAAAGTCACAACCAGAGCTCAGGACCACTTTCTTTTCCTACAAGACGATGACACCTCACCCTCCAACGGCTACAACCTTGCTCTGTCATCGGACACGTGTATTGATTCCCTCCATTCAAACCGCCACGTCACTTCCTCAAAACGCACCGTTTTGTTAAGCCTGGCAGATTGAGCAGATTTGGGCATTTGTGCTGAGACTGCGAAATTCTATAAGGTGGGCTCATTATTTGAGCCAAGAGTGTGGGCTTATCATTGATATTGGGCCAATGAAAGAGAGGAGGGCCCAATGGGTAAGAAAGGGAAAATCGCTGTACCAAGCCCAGGAAGTAGGGGAGGACAGATTCGTGATTCAGATCCATGACATTTAATTTCCCGAAGTGAAATTACTATTATAGCCCTACGATTTGGGTAATTAACTACAGAACCATATTTCGAACTGTTTTTTTTTTAAAGAATAAAATAACCCTCGACGTCACAACCTACCTTTCCTGCGCTCACACGACAAATACGCCGCACTTCGAAGATAATATATAATTTCAAAAAAAAAATGTACATTTTCTCCAAAAATATTTTATTTTTACCCATTAAATTGGTTAAAGACATTTATCAAAGGGACAATCAAATTGCGATGATATTGTCGATTATGAAATGTTCATACCATGACAATATTGACGGATAATAAAAGTAACTGATGTTTTAAATAAAATAAAATAAAGATAGCACCTAAAATGATGGTTTAGGTCATTGAACATGTGCTCAACAAAGAGTGAAAATGGAGTTACATTTTAGGAGGACCCATGAAATAGTGAGGAGGTTGATGTTTCCTTTTAAGACAAGAAAAGCAACAATTATTGTCAACAACCAATAAAAATTGGGAATGGGTAGATGACCATTTTCATCAACTTGTTTGCTTTTTGCCATACTTTTTAGGTTGCTTTAAATACATAGATGACCATTATAATATTTCACTAAAAATTTGATTATTTATTTACTTATTTGACATAAATCTTGTATTTAAAATTTCCTAATTTTGGAACATAAATGTCTTAAAATTTGTACCCCATAAATATTATGTATGAAACTTTTAAAACTCATAGACCAAAGTTATAAACTACAAAATGAATTAGTGGCATGTTTCATGACACTTATTGGTAGTTTAGTTTTTTCTATTAAAATGTTTTGTATAATTAATAATTTTACTTAAATATGTATTAAAAAAATCATAATAAATAATTTTTCAATTATCATTTTGCTTGGCCTAAAAGGAGTTTTCATAAGAGTTTAGTATATTATATTAGGTGATGGCTTGATCGTAATTTATTCGAAATCGGAGGGTATATGAGTAGGATACAGCAATGAACCAATGTGCCCTCCACACTTGTAGAAGAAACACAGATCGGAATCAAAGATTTAATTTTTATATAATTTTGATAGGTTTTGACGGCACCCATTAGCATTACAAGTAGAGGAGGAGGGTTTGGTGGATACGTACAGAGCACTGTGCTTCACATTTCCTCGTGCTCTGCCGAATCGTCTCTCCTTTAGCCCTCTAGCTCCTCTTTCTTCTCCCAGATCCAAACTCCATATCATCACATGGCTGAGAAGAAATCTGCCGGCGTCTGGCCCACCGTCAAGCCATTCATCAATGGAGGAGCCTCCGGCATGCTCGCCACCTGTGTCATCCAGCCCATCGATATGATCAAGGTACGGTCCGCTTCCCAGTCCCCAATTTGCTCAGATCAGTTGTTTTTCTGTGAAACCCATGTCCCAGCTTCGACTTCATCGATGGGTTTATGTTTGATGGGTTTCAGATCTGTGATTTTCTGGTTGTTTCTCGGGATTCGATTGGGAAATGGGGACTGGGTTTTGATGGGTTTTTGTGTTTGTGGATTGCTGTTTGGTTCTGTGCAGGTGAGGATTCAGCTCGGTCAGGGATCTGCTGGTTATGTGACGAAGACCATGCTTAAGGAAGAGGGTTTTGGGGCTTTTTACAAGGTATTGACTGCGATCTTGGTTTGTGTGGTACTTGTTATTGTGGATTTGGTGCTAAGTGCCTGTTACATCAAAATTTAGGATTGATTGGTCTACTAAGAGATGGATCTCTTTCACTTGATATGAGCTTGAACTCAGATTTGAAAGTAGAATAATTGCCCACAATACAGGCCTTAAACGTAATCTTCATCGGACACATTATTGTATAACACAGCTAAATGTTATTTACATTTATAGGAAGTGTAATTATGGATTCATTGCATGATTTTAAGTTGATATTTAGAGGGATCCGTAAAGTATGAGTGGTGATGGTAATGGAGTTGATGGTTTATGGAATAGAAAGGACAATGGTTTTGGAATGTGTTACTTCATTCACCCAATTTGTGAATAGTTACCCTTAATTTTCATTACTATTTGAATCGACCTCTCTAAGCAAGGTTATTTTGAGCAGGGGTTATCTGCTGGACTGTTGAGACAAGCTACATACACCACTGCACGTCTTGGAACATTCAAGTGAGTTTTGTTTCTTCTTGTTATAATTTCTTTTAAGTTTTAAGTAGTTACATCAATATAAATCCACATTTTCATTTTTTTTGTTCTCATATGGAACATCTTACCTCATGTTTGCAATGCTGTGCATCTGTTCTTCAATAACACGTAGTCTTAACAATTCTATCCAAACCCGTTTCTTTTCTAAATTCTGAAACAGTTAGCCTTGATATTCTGTCGAGACCTGTTTCTAGCAGCAACTTCTATTAGCTTGTAACACAAAGCTTTACTTTTTCTAAATATATTTCTCCCATCTTATCAGGGTTTTGACAAACAAAGCAATTCAAGCCAATGACGGGAAACCCCTACCTTTGTATCAGAAAGCTTTGTGTGGTCTAACTGCTGGTGCCATTGGTGCCACTGTTGGGAGTCCCGCTGATCTTGCGCTCATTCGTATGCAAGCTGATGCCACCTTGCCTGCTGCCCAGCGCCGACACTACAAAAATGCATTCCATGCTCTCTTCCGTATTGTTTCTGATGAAGGTGTTTTGGCACTCTGGAAAGGTGCTGGCCCCACTGTGGTGAGAGCAATGGCCTTGAACATGGGAATGCTTGCATCTTATGATCAAAGTGTTGAGTTCTGTAAGGATACCCTTGGTTTCGGTGAAGGTGCTACAGTGTTGGGTAAGTTCTTTCATGTATATTTTGCATTAAATTACTAATTGAATGAATCAAGTTTTGAAGAATGGTGTTAACAATTTTACTGTCCAATTTTGAAGAATGCTCTGGGTATGGGGATATATTTTTCTTATGTGTATCCATATGATTGGCCTGAACTAAGTTACTATGATGAAAATTCAGTGTGCTTTTGGTAGGAGGTAGTTTTATTGATGTATTATTAAATTGACAATCTAAGAAAGCTTGAAGATATTGATGAGTAGTATTTTCCGTATCAAATGCTAGACTATAGGATTTGATTGAGATGAACTCAACCATACAGGAAATGGTTAAGTCTGAGCTTAAGCTTCTTTTTTTTAAACTCCAAGCTCAAGTAGCACTGATCAGTTCCATAGAGTTGCTTCCACTAGTTATTCTGGATTTCATCAGAAGTGGCGTTGTTTAACAAACTAATAGAAGCCTCCATGGTTAGTGTGGATTGTTTTGGTCTTACCACTTGAAGTCTCATCATTTCTAGAGCAGAAAAGGGTCTTGAGAATCTATGTATAGGAAGTGTTTCATATATATCATGTTTACCTGGAATCATTGTCTTATACAGTGATGTTTATATATATTACTCAGATTTCTTGTGTAAATTATGAGTTTTGTTTATCCAGAATATGATGAGTATTAACTCTCAGAGTAAAGGTTTTTCCAACTTTGATTAACACCTTCTTTGTGATTCTTGTCAGGGGCAAGTAGTGTATCTGGATTCTTTGCTGCTGCTTGCAGTTTGCCCTTTGACTATGTCAAAACCCAAATTCAGAAAATGCAACCTGATGCTCAAGGGAAGTATCCTTACACTGGCTCTATGGACTGCGTCATGAAGACTCTAAAAGCAGGAGGTCCTCTAAAGTTTTACACTGGATTTCCTGTATACTGTATCAGAATAGCCCCACATGTCATGGTACATACATATACATACAATCTCTCCTAGTTGTTTTGTTTGGCCATTTTGGTTGAACTTGTTCTAACTGCTAAATATTTGCTTGTGCAGATGACATGGATTTTCCTCAACCAGATCAACAAGGCCCAGAAATCAATTGGACTGTAGTTCCTCATCAAAAACAAGATATAGAGATTCGGGACAAGTCTTGCTTGAATAAAATGTACTTTTGGTTGTGCTGTAGCTTCAGCAACTTCACACCCTGGAAAGTTTGAACCTTTTTCTTAGAAATTCATTTTTGTAGACCAATTAAAGCAAAGTTATAGCTTTTGATTGAATCAATGATTCATAGGGGTGTGACTGGAAGTAGGATAATGAGATTTCTTTCAGGTTTTGGAAGTTATACAATTGATCCCCTTGAGTGTAAATGCTCAAGCAATAATTCTTGTACTCTTAAACAATTTATACATTGTGTGTTCTAGTTTCTTCCGTCTTGTTTGAAAGAAGCCTTGATTGCTATCCTTTGGAATAAGATAGACCCTGCTTGTTAATCAAAATAGAAAATTTGTTACGAGATGTAGATTGTCATGTTTAAATTTATCAAGGCTCGTCTGCTCAGCTCATATCGAGTTGTGTTGACTTGTGCCTAGACAATGCATAACCAATACATTAATTTGGCATTATTGTTGTTTTATCATCACCAAGTACAAATTTGGCATTATTGTTGTTTTATGAACTGTTGTGACATACAAATGTGAGATGTAAATTTGGCATTATTGTTCTACTGAGTTGTGATTCTCATCGGATGTAAATTCCCCGAATCAACTCAAGGCTCTTTGGGATAATCAAATCTTATACAGTTATACATAAACTACAATTTCAAAACTTAAAGAAATAATTTAGTGACCGCACAATCAGCCAGCCCACCGAAAATGGCAACATCGTGTACAAAGATCTTTTTCCTACGCCCTGCAAAAATGAATAGAAACAAAATTTATTAGCAATAAGATGGTTGCAAAACTAAATCTTTTCTGTTTACTTTGTTTCCAGCAAATGGTAGACAAAAGTTCATGCAAGCCTGAGTTTTCTATTTATCATGGTATGAAGGCACACACAGATGGTACATTAAAAAACAATACACGAGGAAGAAAATGAGAGAAGTACCTGGCTACATAAGAGTCCTCAATAGTATTAACTATTATCTCATCGCCAGCTACAATATGAGACGGTACCTGGAATGTGCAAATTAGCTAATAAGACGGATTGCCATCTTATAATTCTTTGGCAGCATAGTTTGTATCACTACAGTGCATTCTGATTAGTGCCAACAAAGCTCGCTATCCATAATGATTTTTTCTTAGTTGTCCTCTGTGATGATTGCAATATAAAATATGCAGCTTAACTTATAAGTTGGATTTTCCCAAATAAACATTAGAGGATGTTTGGATATGACTTCTGAAAACGAGCTTACATGCAGGTGAACTAATAAGTTGCTTCTTCAAGGGTATTGTAGTTTTTTTTCCCTTGGTCAAACTGGCTTTCGTATGACTTATAGCTGGAGAATGAGAACTGGGTGCCCCAACTTACTTTCTTAGAGCACTTGAAGACTTAATCCAAATGCTCTCTTAGTTAGGTATGAATTATCAATAACATATTAGGTTTGCGCTACAACTACTTCGTGAGATAGCATATGAAGATCTAGAGGCATGTAGTGGAACGGGTGCCCCTAACCATATGAGTCTTAATGTAATTTTTTTAAAAGATATGAACTTTAGCTTACTTGTACAGTGAGGCCATTGTCCAGCAAAACCTTCTTGTACCTGTATCCAATAAAGTTTGTGAATCTCGTAAATCAAGTTGTAAATGTAATCAATATCAATATATGATGATGCCTAAATGTGAAAATACATGCATTTTGCATATAGGTGGGGTAAATGAGAACACAATGTGCATTTTGCAGATAGATTGAGTTACCGAGGTGTGGCTGTAACACCCTTGATATGAACTTGTGCATCTTTAACAGTACAAGTCACTTGCTTGGGAACAGATGCAGACAAAGCCTTTCCATCAAACATCTGTACCACAATCCCGCTCATTTCCTCTGTTCATGTCAAAATGTCATAATTTAGCTTTGGAAAATATTGGGAAAATGTTGTTGAAATAGCGAAAAAACGGAACAGCAATAACCATTCATAGGACTTCAAATGTTGCAAGTCCTACTACGAATGAGAGTTTCCAACCTTTTACGTATGGTGCTGCCTTGCCAAACAAGTCCTTGTGCACTTCCATTTGCTCAAATGTCTTGGGACTGAAAAATAAAATAAAAATACTCAACATATAAATCCTCAGGCAGAAATGATTTTCTCTAGAAAAGAGAGGATACGAAAGGAGGAAAGTATAACTCACTCCATTAATACTACATTGTCACCATCTCTGTAAAAACATGTGAAAGGCCTCTCCTGAACAAAAACCCCTACAGTAAATCATAAAGAACTAATCAAGATTGTTTAACTCCAAACAAAAGGGCAGGTATGACTAAATGATTGTGAAAGTGGATACCCTAACCACCAAACAGTTTTTACACATGCAAAGTGAATGAAATTTAACTGTATGGAGGGCAAAACAAATACGTTTAAGAACGGATTAGTGATTTAATCTAGAGTCAGCTAGATGGATTAAACATAATAAGGAAAAAAGCAAATTATATGAAATGGTTTATCCTTGAGTCCATCCCATCTCCCTTAACCCACTCGTTCTTCAAGCCCATCAACTTCACAGTTAATTCAATTTCACTATAGACATATTGTATATACAAATCAAAGATATCCATAAATTAATCCTTCCATAGCCTAGAAAAATCTTACAGCTTCCCCGGTAAAAATTAAACTATTTTACTTTCGACTGGCCAGACGTAAACATGTAAGAAAACTAAGGATCTGATTTACCCCTTGGATTAAATAACAAAAAAAGAATTGCATGTGTAGTATATTCTGCTCTGTAAAAACTGAAGTCAACCACCAGCTATGTACAGTACACGGAATCCAGATGGAGATATGAAAACCCCATTAAATGGATGTACGATTTACGGCAACGATCAGAAAAAAAAAAAAATATATATATATATATTAATCAAAATAATAGTAGAAAAGAAGACTAAACTGCAGACAACTTTTTTCACAGGTCCATGTTACAAATAAAAACAATCTAGTATGCACTGATGAATTGAAACATTTGGCTAAAAACTGTAAGAGAAATTTAATTCGATAAGATATGTACTCTTGAGGGCCTCATCCGTACGAAACCTCTCATTTACTTTGTGTCCGCTGTCAACATCACGAAGCTCCACCTTGAAAAAAAGAAGTTTAAGTATCTCAAATGGTGTCAAATTTAAATATAAAAAAGGGCAGTGAAAATCATGCAATTAAAAACGGGAAAACGGGGTCTCTTAGTGTCTGATGGTGGGTAATTAGTGCTCCAGCAACCAAATGCTGACGAACAAACTTGAGCAAGAGAGATTTAGCTAGAAACCTGTATCAAGGCGCCTCCTCTTCCTTGCTGTGTATGATCTGCTTTTATGACCTGAGACAAGTACCATAAATAAGAACCATAATCCTCTACAATACCAGAGAGTCAGATACAGCAGAACACAAAAGAGCAATTACCTCATACATTCGTCCTGAAGCAGTCAATTTCCCCCGGAAGATAAAAAATAAAAATACATTTCAGCCATTGTCAGCATAGAATTAAAAATAATAACAAAGAACAAAATAGCTGAGTATTTGGCTATTTGACAGCAAAACCTTTTCTTTCCACAATGTTCCCAGGTCTTACCTGCACCAGAAAAAATAAATAAAGAAGATCACTAAACTGATAAATTCACCATTTTAATCACTCCAACAACAACAACCAAGCCATTTCCTAAACAAAATGGGGTCTGCTATGTGAATCCTCAATCAAAGCTTATTCGATCGTCGGCTTTGTATTTATTCTACCTAAAGCTATCTCCTCCCTTAATCTAAGCACACAATCACATCTTTTCTTACCAATGTTAAAATAAAACCCACAAGCTTCTCTGCAGTGCATCATCGTTACCAATAAACTTAAACATAAACATAATCTATTTCATTGAAAATATTCTAACTTTCATCGAGCTCTGCTATTGGGTTCTAACATAATCACTCAATTTGGAAAAAAGCTTCAAACTTGATTAACAAACGGGAAAGGGAAGAGAGGGAAATTACATCAGAGCCCATGACTTTCGAGCCCCCGTGCTGCGCGACGCACCACGGCGAGGCGAGCAAGTTCGGGGACAGAAACGCATAGCTGCTGGTTCTGTAACGGTTCGGCGGATTCGGTATGGGACTCGAAGAAGACGAAGTTTTGAGAGTTACTAGGGTCCTTGAAGAGGAAGCGGATGAGAGAGAGCGATAGAGGTTGCGAGTCGACCGTAAAGCTTGCATTTTTTCCGGCGGAGGGTTGTCTGATCTGCGGATCTAATTTGCCGCTGAGGAGTGGAGTGATGTCGACTCCGTTCTGGACCTACTGCCTGACAAATTGCTGTCATGAGACAAAACGACTGTCGTTTTTATGGGAAGGAAAAGTGAAATATATGGTTTATTACTTGAGTATCCACATTGAGAGCCTATTCCGGTGGGGGTGATTCGGAGACGATTTGGGGACGACCGGACGACTTCTACTGGAAGCTATTTCGATGAGGTGATTCGGAGGGTGTTAGGAGAGAATCGTTAGATTAGACGTAAGGAGAAAATGTTTTCAAATCTACAAAAGACGATGAAATTGTAGCCCTAACGCGCAAAAAATCTCCCCCCCCTATAGGAGACTATAAAGTCTGGAACCTAATTCATGACCCTAGCCAAGGTTTTCTTGACATTTCAAACTGAATGCACGTAACTCGAGTTTGACATGTTCGAGGATGTACCAAATCTTAACTAATATTACGCGGTGATTATTAAGTTCACTCACACTAACATGATTTGTTACCTTTAGATGGACCCTCGTGATTACAGTGTGTCTCTCGGAAATCACATGTGTTATGACGTCTTTTATAATTAGGCTCGAGATTTTTTGCTGCTTCGGCCACATAAAACTTTCTTTTCCAAGTGAGAGTAGTACTCCAGACAAGTTTGTTGGAACTGATATCGATGATTACAAAATGTGAAGGGACTCCCTGAATCCCTCTTGTTTCGAGCAGGTGTACGTGTAGGTCCTGGTGATGCTTCGCTATCCTCTCCTAATAGTTAGTAGCATCGTCTATGGCATAAGTTGAATGGTCAGATACTGAGGTGATCATTATTTCACCAATTTGTCTGAGGTATATCATTCGTCTGGGCTTTATTCTTCCGTACTCGAGCCTTCCAATTTTTCTTCATTCTACCAAGGGCTCTTCCCACTCTCTAGGTTTGATCCAGTTTCGTCCCCCGTCCCCTCACCCGATTCCAGATCACCATTTCTTTAAGCCCCCAGTTTCCTAATGGTATGAGGTCTAAACCAGTTTTTAATATCGAATGTGCGATTAGGTTCAGACCAATCTTCCACCGGTCTCCATGGTCCCTAATGATTGCGATCTTTGATCCTTCATTCTCAATCCATTGACGTCGAGTGTGCCAGAATGTCAATGAGTAAACAATATATATTATTTTTAGCAAAAATATTTTAAAAATACGAAAGTTACTTGTAAAGCGCACATATTTAAGAATAGATATATGAACTAGGCGGTACACAGAACCCTAGAGAGAAGAGCTTGGTGGCGGCTCCGTCTTCGCCGCCGCATGGCTTTGTACGGCCACGGTGGATCAATCACGGTGGGTGTGGGGTTTGTTCACTATGATCATCTCATGGGATCTCTCCATGGTTATGATTGTATGGTTCTGGTATGGTTTTGAGAAATTGTAGGTTTTGATCAATCATGGTGATCTCTCCAGGGTTTGGTTTGCTGGGCTCTGGTATGTTTTTGAGTGGTTGCAGGCTTTGATCGACGACCAGTGGCTAGGGATTTGGGGACAAGAAGGCTTGATCCCTAGTTGTGATGAGTGTGACACCAAAGGGACGAGGACCCGAGGTTTCTTCTCAGATGGCCAGTTTGGTCCCGTGGCGGAGACACGAACGACTCAAGCAAGGGTTACGAGGACGCTGACGACGATCCATGGC
>JAYMSV010001697.1:0-12310 GCA_036897745.1 Erodium moschatum | reverse complement strand
ATCCGGGTCGAGACCCGACATCCAGGTCTTCCGATCAGGTGGGTGGTAATCGGAGCCAGGGAAATCGGTCCCGCAGTGCACCTTGAGGTCGACGAGCAGCTTCCTCTGGACCCTCACGGCCTTGCGTCTCTCAACCTGTTTCGAGAACAGAGACCCCATTCCGACGAAGAGAAGAAGAAGAAGCTGAATTGGGGAGATTTTCTTCTTCTTCTTCCTCTTCGCCGGTGAGGTGGCAACGCTGATTGATTCGGATGGGTTTTATTGTGTTGTTGTTTTCGAACAAAATTGGTAGTTGTGGTCCATTTGTATGGGTGTCCTGTTTAAGCGGTGGACGTTGAAACAGATTTTGATCAATTAATATGGCATCATCCTTACCGTATGTTAATTGCATTGGTAAATACAGATGAAATTCCAATTCCTAACAATCTTACATATTCATAATCTGAATACTCATCTTTGGTTGCTCACTTGGCTTGTCGTTCGTTTTAAGAAACGGGTTGGGTATAACATCGAGTTGTTACTGCATGTTTACTGGTTCGTGTGCATCAAATTCATCTGGAAATTTAATATTCATCTATCATATCTCGGTCACATTCATTCAAATCGTCAACTAACAATATAACGCCAGACTATATCAATTTTCAAATCGATTGTAAACATGGCAATGAACATTTCAACCGAAATTATAATTTTCAAACCTCCTTAGTCATTTTACAATTTCATCATCCCGCCCTTGGTGACTTTCTCTATACGATTAGAGTTTGACTTATGAAGTTGTTGTTCCCTACGAGACCCTTACCATACAAGTAATAAAGGTCCTTCAGGAAACCGGTCATTTCGACCTCGACTTAGTTCCACTATCGTTTGTTCTCACACTACATAAGGGGTTACTATGATTTACATTATTCCGTTTACAATTATTTCTTATTTATTCTTTACCTGATGTCTTATGATTTAAACTTACATCTAGTATACCGACGATCTCATGCAGTTGAAATCGCAGACCCAATGGTTTGGATAAATATTGTCGGTACAGTCAGCCAACAAATTTGCAAGGAATGTTGGGATTTGATGCAGCCCAATAGGGTTGTAAATAAAAGAAACCACAGAACACCAGTCTTATGCAAACATAAAGAATATTTAACATGAAAGATATTATTGTGCTCATCCCAAGTTAAGTCCACATTCTGCATTTAAAAATGAATTGAAAACCGTAGAGAGTAATTGATATGATATGTCTCTTT
Source organism: Erodium moschatum (assembly GCA_036897745.1). NCBI lineage: Eukaryota > Viridiplantae > Streptophyta > Magnoliopsida > Geraniales > Geraniaceae > Erodium > Erodium moschatum. The sequence goes on along the minus strand of JAYMSV010001697.1, from coordinate 11,066 downwards.
AATCAATAACCTCAAACTCAGAAATGAAATCTTGGGTTGCAGGTAAACTTGAGCAATGTTGAAGCAAATCAAAGGGTGAGAGTGAAGGTGGTTTCCTGACCAAAGTAGCTTGCTCAAAAGCATAAGCAATCTCAATAAGCTTAGGCTCTGAGCCCTTTAGACCTCCGAAACAAATCCCGAAAGGAACTCCATTGCTATCATACCCAGCCGGTACACTGATTCCCGGGAACCCACCAATTGCAAGAACAGATGCCGACCTCGCACCAGGAGCCACCAATGCGTCCAGCTCCTTTTCACTCATCAACTTCTCAAACCCATTTCTTGACAGTCTTGTAAGATTCAACAGCGCCGCCTTCTCTGCCTCTCCAATCCCATTTGTAGCCTCAGCTCGCAAGAAAACTTCTTGGCCAAATTCATCGAGCATTTCCTACTCAACAAGAATCAGTTAACTGTTAAAGTATAAAAACTATTACCTAGTACTTGTAATGCCAGAGTCTCTGTCATGAATACCAACTCAGAGAACTTCTTGTTGAAGGCTATGGCATCAGCCAAATCTCTGATGGGGGAAGACACTAGGCCTTTTAAGTACGCGTTCAATGCAAGCTTGAACTCAGCTAGAATCGCTGTTGATTCCCCTCTTGAGGTCGGGTCCAAGATGACATCGATGTCTGTCATCTCTAAATGATCCACTAAAATTGCACCCTGCTGTCTTCATTTCCACCCAAGTGAGTAAATACATGTTTATGAAATGAACCTAGAACTTTGGAATACTTTGCTAGGTTGCTGTTACCTAAGTGTCATGAAATGTTGCTCAAAAGCATGAATGGGGACAGATTGGTTTCCGAAATTGAAAAACGGGTTCCTCGCAATCCCCAATCTCTTACCCTTCAGACCATCAACCTTTAAGAATTGTTTGTATCCACCAGATGGGATGTATTTCAATGCCGATTCAGTTGCTTCGTCGTTGGGGTCGAAACCCACAATGGCATCAAGAACATAAACTGCATCGGAAACTGTCCTGCATATAGGCCTGTTTCACTTTCATCCAAGTCAAAGTCATGGCTAGTTTAGGATAACAAAGCAGTAAAACATAAGATTCAATAACTTGTCAATGCATCACTTTTGTCCTAGTTCATACCCAACAGTGTCTTGTCTTTGGGATATGGGAATGACCCCAGCTCGGCTGGTGAGGGCAACAGTGGGTTTGATGCCAACCACAGAATTGGAACTTGCAGGGCATAAGATGGATGCATCTGTTTCGGTCCCTAATGACACTGAGGCCATATTGGCAGCCACCGATATTGCTGGTCCACTGCTTGACCCACATGGATCCGCAGACAGAACATAGGGATTCTGGAAGCGCATAAGCTTAGTGTAAGAGAACAAGACGAGTTCTTATGCCATGTTTAAGGGTCAGTGAAGTTCTTATCCATGTGCTAACCGTCTGTGTGCATATAATTGACGCATAAGAAATATATTATTGGTAATTTATTCATGAGTAAGTTCTTAAACAAGAAAGTTGACACTTCACTTGAAATATCTCATTCAAAAAAAGGCAGGACACTTACTTTGGGATGGTGAGAGTATTACTTACTAAACGAGTCATACCAAAATCAAGATGATAAACAAAACTTTATATTGCCCTTCCACACACCCTTAACTATGTAAACGAATTCTTTAATTCGAGTATCTATGTGTACCTCCTGTTTCAGATTGGATAAGAATATACCATTACCCATGCTAAACCAACTCGTTTACATCCCTATATAGATATGAATATAGATTAGGTAATTGAAGTAAAGTATTCGAGGTCATTGATGTAAGTCGGGTTGGATATGTGTAACATTATCCCGTCGAACCTGATCTATTTAATTCCCAAAATACCCTTATTTCCATCTATTTTGACATACATATGATTAAAGGATTATAACCTACTTATGCAGGATACTGTAATTGGTATTTATGCAAAATTTGTTTCCTAGGGACATGTTAACTATCTCATAACATCCTATTTAGTCCTTCAACTATACTAATAAATAAACCTAGATTTGTTCTAATTTAGTCCCAAGTATCTAAAATGTTTAAAGGTGTTACCAGCAAATCCATGGACTAATTTGGAGAGCTGAGATCGAATTAGGGACTACAATTGAAAGAAAATAAAATTCAGAAGAAACCTACACCTACTCAGAAGAAAATTGAAGACAAATAATTACGAAATTACCTTGCCTTGGCCTCCTCTGGCGCTCCATCCATTAGGTGCAGAGAAGGACCTGAAATGAGCCCACTCGCTCATACTCGCTTTCCCCAAAACGATAGCCCCAGCTAGCCTCAGCTTCGCGACCACACCCGCGTCCTCGGCGACCACCGACCCTACCAGCCCCAAAGACCCCGCCGTCGTGTTGAGCTTGTCCTTGGTTCCGATGCTGTCCTTGACCAGAACCGGGATGCCCCGGAGCCCAAACGGACCCTCGCCGGCCCTGCGCTCCCGGTCGGCCTCTTCGGCTTGGGTTATCGCGTCTGGGTTCACCTCTATGACCCCTCTGAGGGTCGGGTTGATTCTGTTGATTCTGTCCAAGTAGAACTGAACCAGTTCCTTGGAGGTGAGTTGGTTGAGCTCCAGAGCTTGTTAGAGATCAGCTATGGTGGCTTCTTCGATTGGGACTGAGAAGCTACAATGTGCTGGTGATGAGAGAGCAGTGGAAGCGAGGATCAGAAGGAGAATAAGGTTCAATTGGTGATTGTCGGTAACTGTGCCCATTTCTTCATCGATCCTCCTCGACATGAAGCGAACTCTTATATAAATATTAGCAAAATTTACCCCTAACCTGTTTTTTTATTACGGGGAAAGTTATGTCTAACTATTTCGAATTATACGCGTTTAACGGTTTAATACCTCAAAGTTTATTCGTAATAATCATCTATCCTGAACTAACCGTTAATAACGACATTCCCTCTGGCTGTTAATTTTTATGTAAAATGATGAAAGTACACTCGATTAATATTAAAAATTACAAACCCTTCTACTCATTCATGAAAAATAATTTAAAATCATCAAAAATAATTTAAAATCAGATTTATTTAAATTATTTTTAATTATAAATATGTTTTTTCTCATTTTTTTTAAAACCTCATCATATCTAACCTAAATACTTATTCCACTTCTACACAAGCTCATCTTCTCATATTCATCATCTTCTCGTACATGCACAGATCTATAAAGTTCGAGCTCGCTGACCTTCATCCTTCTCGTCGACCATTGCTCCTCGCTCCTCACCATCCTCGTCCCTCGCCTTCTCCTCGTCGGATTTGTCCTCCACACCGTTGCGAGAACCACCTCCCCTCGCCACCATCCCCCACCCTGGGCTGTCAAAATTGCAGCGAGGTTCAGTGCTGGCTGTGGCGTTCGTATCACCAGAACATATCTAGTTTGCTTCCCTCCGACGACTCCATGGCCAGCGGCGACGATCTGCTTGTCTCTTCCCCTCAATTTCTCGATTCAGAATAACTCTCGGAAACCTAAATCTAGTGAATACCCCAAATCGTTTTCTGGGTTTGTTCTGGGTTTCAAAATAGATGTAGTGTTGTTTTGATTTGAAACCCCAAATTGATATCTCGGTCTACCTGATTCCTTTGAAGCTCAGATTTGGGAAAATGATGAGGATGAAGATCAGATTTGTGGATTGAAAGGAAAAGGACGATTTTTTTTTTCAATTTTGGTAAAATGTAAAATAATTCAATAATTGAATATTAAAATAACTAGTAAAGGATTAACTATATTTTAAATAAAAATAAAATTAAGTAAAAACTGTTTTTTTATAAAATTGAATTTGGGAAAAAAAAAATAAAAGAATGATCTTTTATAAATAAAACTGTTTTCTAAATAAAAATGAACTTTTTAAGAAATAAAAAATAATTTTTAAGTAAAAATGAATTTCAAAAAAATAATTATTTAAAATTAAAATATGATTTTTTTTTATTAAAAAGCTGATTTTTATAAAAAAAAAAATAAGGGTGGATTTAGGGTTGGGAGAGATTTAGGGTTGTATTTAGGATATGAAGTGGTTTTAGGGTTGGATTTAGGGTTGGAGGTGGTTTTAGGGTTATATCAACGAGGGTATTTTTGGAATTTTAGAAAAAAAATGAACAGTGAACAGATGGAAAAGTGGATGGGAGGTACCTATGACGTAATTATTGGTTAGTTCGGGGTACGTAAATGTTACGAATAAACTTTGGGGTAGTATATCGTTAAAGGCGTATAGTACGGAGTAATCAGATGTAATTTACCCTTGTTTCTACACTATGACCGCTCTCGATCACGAGTGCAAGTCATGGTGTTTCATGACTTGTTTTGGGGCCTAGCCCGCCAACATTGTGTGGGGTACGGACCGCTCCAAGTGTCTCCATTGGTGGATCTCGGCGGGGGTAGAGTAGGATCACGGGGTAGGAGAGGGCTTAAGGTTCGCTCTTGGGGGTGTGATGTCCAGTGGCAAGCAGGGGCAGATCTCAGGCTTCATTGCGGGATGGTTTCGGTCCACGACCTTTAGAGGAGATGTGATTGTGGTCGGGAGAGCATTCTCGATCACTAACCACGACGAGGCTACTACCAGATGCGTTGTCGACCGTAGTAGGGGGTGATTACTTTGACCAAAGTAACTAACGGGGGAGACGAGGAGGATTTACCTTCTCAGATTCATAGGTGCTCGCTCTACCTCTCCCTCATCGCAGAGGGAGTAGGCGCCTGGGTACCGATCTGCAGCTGATGTTCGGTTGATTGCAGGGTGGGCAGGTACCGTGAGGACCTAGTTCTTAGTCGGCGGGAGGATGTACCTCTTTCTTGTTAATGCTCAGACGGTCTTTGGTCCGATGCAAATTATAGGCATTACCTCAGAAGGGCATGCGGGGTCCAACGGATTGAAAGTCCAACCGTCAAGGGCGCGGAACGCATCCTCGCCTCGACCAATGAGGACTTTATGGTCCAGTCGGGGGTAGTGCCAGTAATATTGTCTCACTGGACGTATGGTGGCAGTGGTACTACCAAGTACCGGTAATGTACTTCTCTACCATCTCAGGAGCCAGCACCCTTTCGTTCTTGGAGCCCTATACTATCAATCAAGGGAGGACGACGCACGTTGTATCCCTGGAGGAGTAAACAGTCCTCCTCGGTGCCAATCATCCGAAAATGGGTCCGCTCTGTCCTATCTCCTCATTTGGCGTGGTTGTACCAGTGTTTTCGACCGCTTTCGCAGCATCGATCTCCAAACATATCCGTGGAGCAGTTTGGCAAATGAGATTTTTTTTGCACTCTTTGTCCCACGTTGTTAGGACTTGCAATTTCTACTCTTTATTTTTTATTTTGGGTTATCCCTCTTTGGGTTAGGATTTTATTTGATTCCAATATATGTTTACGCCTACGATTCAAAAAACTATATACAGTATATACTTCTCTTTCAACTAATTCAAGACAATCCATTTTTCGGCTGCAAGAGCTTCCACGACAACATCGCAAATCCCATCAAAAGGCAAGAGGGTTCTACAAACCAATGCTAGCGATTTCTACTGGGAAGCGGTACTTCTTGAAGAAGATGATGGAGGAAAAAGGACAATGTGTGGGTACAAAAACGGGGAATTCAAGGAAAGTGATAAACACTATCACTCCACCTATAAAGAAATCCTTACAGTAAAAAAGGGGCACAGAAAAGTTTGAGTTCCATCTAACAGGACAACATTTCCTCATAAAAGTGGACATGTCCTTTTTCCCACGAATGCCCCAGTTCAAACAAAAGGTCCTTCCTAATGCACAACTCATGAGATGGGCAAGCTGGTTCACTCAGTGGAAGTTTGATATCCAGTACATCAAAGGGAAAGATAACTTCCTATCATATCTCTTGTTAAGGACAGAATGTCAGAATTCACCAATGATCCCCGTAATCTACATGGTCAATCCAGAAAACCTGACTAGGGAATCCCTGCAACCCTTAGTCATAAACCTATCAGAAGGAATCCGATAAAGCATACTGAAAGACACGCTCATCTATAGGAGAGTAAGGACTTTGCACGGATTCTTCAAACTATATGTCCACAAGTTTGAACTAGAACAGGGTCCTCTCCATGGGCTGCCCTACCATCCGGTGGAGGCCATTCGGCTTTGTCCATTTCTTTGGTGGACACAGAAGCCACTTGTGCTTTTAGATATATGTACGGGTGTTAATTTTGTTACGATTTTGTGTAAAAGACGGAGATGTCAAAGATATGCATATGACATTGTGAGAAAGAGTATTGAGATTAATATCGCATCAAATAAATTATAGACTATAACAAAACTAGTATTCTAATTGTAAAATCTAACCCAATATACATGACATGTTTTAGTACCTCCATCAAATGTCCAAATAAGTCGAGAAGCAACTGAGATTAGTCATGTCAAATCATAGTGACGTTGGTGGTAGAGTCTGTCAACAGGTGAACATTTCTTGCTGGTTTATGATCCTTACCGTGCATTTTATTTTTCCTTGCGGTAATAACAAGCCACAAGTTGCTGACTGTGCGAGTGACCAAGTCTTCACCACCAATGATTCAGTTAAATTCTAATGAAATTCATGTGAAACGGAAAGTGATAGAACTATCACATTATAACATCTTGCTCACTGAAAAATATTATCCAACATAGAACAATAATACCTACCTGCATCAAAAATTGATTAGTGCATTAACGTTAACACAGATTGGCTGTTTTCTTTTATCTTCCAAACATTACTTATTCGTAGTAAACAAAATTAAGGGCATTTTTCAAAGAAGAACAAAAAAGATGGGAATGATGAGGACAAGAATATAAAATGAAAGGAGGCCAACTAAAGGTTACCGCTCTTTTTAGAGATAATATATTAAAGGGGCACGAATCGTCAACGAGGATATTGAGTATCTTCTGGATGCAGAAAATGCTCATCCCACTCAGAAACCTATGCTTATCATCAATTAGGCTGGTCCTGCAACACCCAAACCCATTATTAAACCTTTGTTACCACTTGATTAATCAATTCACAACCACGTAGAGGATAAAGGTCCAAAAGATAGTGGAAGTAGTGATGTCCCCTCTCATTCTAATCCTGATTCGTCTCTTGCAGACAAAATAACAATGGCACAGATGACAGATGCAATAACAACTCAGACCAATGGAAATCACTACCATCTATCACCCAAAGCAATCATCTATATCAACTCAGTATTTTACAGCACATAGCTTCTTCATGCTTCCCGACAAACACGTCTAATTCTTCTATCCTGCATGCACTTGGCGTATCAAAGATATCCAACATAAAAGAATTGCATACAAAGTGCAACTATTGTCATAATGCTTATTAGAATTTTAGAATAGAAGCTTTGGTTCAAGGTTCCACGTGTTTTCAACATAGAGTTTTCGTTCCCCTAAGCTTGGAACCTTTAAAATATAAGCTGCAAGAGTAATAACAAAGCATGGAGTCGCGTGCCAGTCTATTATTGGAGTACCAACAAGCCTATAGCATCAAGCAGATCCACTACACAAAGATAAGTGTAGTACACAGGCTCAAACCAAAGTAGTCCCACAAATGATTGAAGGAATAGCACGGTCAATTTGAAATATAGACAACAAACTTTTCTTCTTACAATATTATTCTCAAGAAAACTGTAAGGAGGTACCTTTAAACCGCGAGTAGTAGAAAATTAGAAGAAAAAAATGCAACAGTTGAGGAATCAGAATTCTTTCAAGCCAGCAGAATTTGATTTCATTGAGTATATTTGAAAGAACCAATGAAGGTACAAAAGGATGCAACTCAAATGTGCTTTTATTATTGTTCCAATAATATTAAGGTCAGCACAAATTGGCTATATTCTCACTACAGAAAGTAAGGGTGCTAATCCAACATAAGGACATCCATTCTTTTCTCTTCTCTTTCCTCCATAAAACCAAACAATTATGAGATGCCATAATTACACATCAAAAGTAGAGAATATCCCTTTCACAGCCCCAGTTGAAAGCAAACACAATGTACAGTCTTAGTTCATATGAAAATAGTAAGATATGACTTAAGTCATGCAATGGCCAAATCTCACACAAATCTTCCCATAATATCAATTATGTATATAAAAAAGGATATAGTTATGGATCCACGTGTCAATACGTCTCATGGGTCTGCGGGAGAAGATATGGAGATAAAAGTAAGTGGACGGACCACAAAATCGTGGAGTCCACGCCACATTGATTCATCATTTTGACTACTCTTTATATCCCTGTCATCAAGCCACTCAAAGCAAGGATCCATCTTTCGGTACATCTTCCTCCACAGTTCCTCTGTCATATAGCTCCTTGGTAAAATGCTAAGGTGCCAACCACACATAAACAGTTGTTAGTATTAACAGAGGTACATGATCCCTTTTCCACTAAAAATATCTCTTTTACAATGCCAGATAGCTATAAATTTGTCACCTCTCTTAAACTATTTCTGACTGTCAAGTCTGAACTGGATAAAGAACATTCGACGGTGATCCTGTAAATACCATGGCAATAGGTTGGGACCTATTATCAAAATTTCTCAGTCACTATAACAAAGACACATCGAATAACACCGTGCATGTAGAATACTTCCTTCTTCATGCACTACAAAGCACATCAAACTCATAGAAAAAGACCATCACCATACATGAAGCAAAAACTAAAACCAGTGCATTTCCTCAAGGCAGGCAGTTAACAAGAACCAAAGAAGACCCAAGAGAACTAGATAGCCAATACCCTCAAAGTGGTTTGAACAAAGCATCAGGGTTTATTTAACGAAGCTTATAATTTGTGGCCTTCACTAAAGTCAAGGGATACTATTCCCTTGAGTTGGATGTAGGAGAAATCTAGTAGTTTCCAATAACTTAGTCCCTTTTATCCAGCTAAGGCATGACTAATTCATTCACGAAAGATTACCACAGCAAAAATCAGAAATATTGTACATTCAAATTAATCTTAAATTGCGACATTTGATATCGGCCCATGTCATCCAGAAATGATACAATTAACAGCACATGTAGCTCAACTGTTATAATGAGCTCTGTTTGTGAAAGCTACACCAACAGATCAATCTCTTTGGTTATTTTCGTGCTGACATCAGATACATAGAGTTTGCCATCACAAGATGAGCACGCGCGCACAACGTGTATGGTTAAGGTGTGAAACAAACATATTATACTGACAAAGATTATCTCATAACCTCTCAACAAGAGAAGTGGCTCTCATATATATATTAGTAGTGCAGGCTGAGTTTCCATTCCACAGAGCTTGACTGATTAAGAGAAAGAAGGAGAGGAAAATGGTGCAAGAGGAAACTCGAAAGGGTCCATGGACCGAACAAGAGGACCTCAAATTGGTTGGCTTTGTAGGCCTATTTGGTGATCGACGATGGGACTTTATAGCAAAAGTTTCAGGTTTGAAGGTGGCGGGAGACGAAAAATAGGTAGGCTTATCTGGAGATGGGGGGGTTTTGGAAGGACCAACATTTAATCTGCTGGTTTTGATGTAGGTCTGAAGAGAACAGGAAAGAGCTGCAGGTTACGGTGGGTTAATTACCTGCACCCTGGGCTCAAACGAGGGAAGATGACACCCCATGAAGAGCGCCTTGTCCTTGAACTGCACTCCAAATGGGGAAACAGGTTAGAGAATCATCAAACTCTTTCTCATTCATACATCTCTCTCTGCAATATCATAATGCTAAGCTCATGCAGGTGGTCACGAATTGCTCACAAGTTACCAGGACGAACAGATAACGAGATTAAGAATTATTGGAGAACTCACATGCGGAAAAAGGCTCAAGAGAGGAAGAGAGCCGTGTCTCCATCATCATCCTCATCCAATTGCTCTTCCTCCCTACCAACTGTGTTGCCCTTCTCTGAGACTCAAGAGGTAAGATTTTATGATACTGGAGGGCCAACTTTCACAAGAAACAAGAGTGAAAAGGAGGAACATAGCGAGAAGGTGTACTCGATGGATGATATATGGAAAGATATAGATTTATCACAAGGTTGCAGTTTCACTCTGGCTTCGCCAACATGGGAATATTCTCCAGACTGGCTTTGGAGGACGGATGGAGACGAGATAAATGATCAGTTTTCTTTCTACTATGAGAATGGGAGAGAGTCAGTAACTGGCTAAACAGAAATTCATTTATTCAAACCTGTTCATATATGTAATATTTTCCTTAAGCTCTAACCTGTATAGCATGGGCTTTCTCTATGCTTTCTGCTACAGATTTCCACCATCCACAAGTCACTTTAACCAGCTCATGTGTGATAAGTCACTTTCTTCTCTGTGTGTTTACTTTTCAGAAAAAGACAAGCCCTGTTGAATCTCCCATGAGGAGCTAGTATGTTTCCGAATGTATTGTATAATACACCTTCAAGTTTTAAATTTTGAATCAAACTGGTGCTGTATTATCATCAACCTCTCCCTTTTTTTTACATGATAGTTCACACAGAGATACATAGTTACACAACGATGCATATATTCATCTGCAAACTTATGCATGTTATCACAGCAATCTAGTCTTGAACAATTTTTGTGAGAATCTTCTTACAAAGGTAGTTCACTAAAGTTCTACGGATTCACCGACATGGATATTGTACAAGAAAATCACCAAGTCACCGCTACCTATGCACATTAAAAATCATCAATTATGCCAAACTAACGCCCAAATTCCTAAACCCCTAGCAGTTTAGCAGCCGCCGCACCTCTCCTGCACCTTGTTTCCCTTCGTCGGCGACGATCGTGCCTTCTGGGCATGGCTGTCGCCGGTGAAGCCGTCCTTTTCCCTTGCCATCCAACCTTTTCTCCCCTAATCCCCTTGTTCGCTGCAGTGTTTCTCTAGTTTCGCGCCGAGGTGGCGTTGGAGTTCGTGTTGCTTGCTCCGGCCAGATCCGGCCTCCGTGGTCGTGGATCTGGTTGCTCCTCCCTGCTGTTCCGAGTTTGCTAGCCTCAGGCGACGTTGTCCGCTCGCTGGCGTGCCTTGCTCTGGTGACTAGTGGTGCCGTTTGGTCGCATTTCCGTGGTGTGGCCT
>JAYMSV010001696.1:0-12310 GCA_036897745.1 Erodium moschatum | reverse complement strand
CCGGCTCTGCTTATTGATTAAGATAAAAAAATATAATGTCTGACAAATCGTTCGGAATATATAAAACATATCACAACCCTAAGACCCATGCAAGAGCATTTCTAGCAATAAAATGAGCAGCCCTATTTGCTTTCCTTTAGATGAACTTTAGCTTTACTTCCGGTAAATTCTGAAGCAACAATCTGTAATCATTTACAAGATCACCAATATGAGACAACTTAATAGACTTATTGTTAATCGCCAGTGCCATTCTCTGACAACCCGTTTCTATGACCCCTGAAAACCACTCGTTGCCCTTAATCCACTTAAGCGCTCCCTTTAAGCATAGGAGTTCAATCAACTCATGGTCTGAATAATTGGGCCAGTAGAAAGCTTTGAAATCCTTGATCTCTCCTTCGTCGTTTCTACAAATAAGATCCCTGCACCTGTCACTCTGTTTAAAATGACACTGTCCACGTTGGTTTTGTAACGACCTCTTCCTGGTTTCGACCAATTCAATCATACTTGTCTATTTGATACAGTCCTTTCTTGCCGGTTCAATTGTACGTTATAATATTTTTTGAAAAGGGAGCAACATTTTGAATTGTCTTAAAACAAAAAAAAATATTTTTATCTTTCTATTTTACACAATGAATAGAAAGAATGAGAATTATTATAAATTTTCCAAATTTGATAAACGAGTTGAATGTTGTCACTCACTTGTTTGTCGGAAAGAATCACTATGTGTTTATCCTTTCGCGTATGAACTTTTATATATGACATAATGATTTCTCTCTCAAAAATATATATTTTTGTCTTCCTATCTTATACGTGGAATAGAAAGGAAGAAAATGAGGCTTGCTATAGTAAATAGAACATTTATTTATTTTTGTATTTTTAAGAATAAGTATTAATTATCATGTAATGTATGCCACGTGTGGACTCATTATTGGATTTTGTGATCACGTCCTCCAATCATGAACTGCCACATCACGTACGTTGACTTAAATAGACCGGGCCTTACTGGATCCAGAAAACGGCGTCGTAAGAGCGCTGAAACCTATACGACGATACAGTGAAATCCTGCAAAGTCTCACTCTCAGTCTTCTCCCCTCTTCTGCAGAGCTGAGTACAACAGAGCTCGTCGTCTCCAACATTGATTTTCGATCTCCGTATCAAAATCACACAAAAGATCTCTTTTTTTTCGTTCCCTTTAATGGTGGTTTCAGTGACTACAACTCTGTGAAGATTCGGACCCGTTTCGGTGCCTCGGTTTTAGGTAATGGAGACCCGATTTAGATCCGGGTTTTCTGTCGCTTTGATCGTTCTGGTTTGTATAAGCCTGAGCTGGATCGGTTCGGTCTGCGGAGACAATCGGAGACCTAAGAACGTGCAGGTCGCGGTTCAGGCCAAGTGGTCGGGTACTCCAGTGCTCTTAGAAGCCAGGTGAGCTGATCCCATTTTCGATTTCGGCTTCGTTTATGGGGTTTCTTTCTATCACCTTTAATTTAGTTTTTAGTGAGTTGGGTTTCGTTTATTGATGGATGCTTAGCAGAGAATTTGACATTTGGGGTCGTTAGATGGATTGATTCGAGTGTAGCAATTGTTTTAGCAATAGGGTCCCTAGAAGAATTTATATATTGGGGATCTAGAAATTAGAAAATATATACATGGAACCCATTTGGCTTTTAAAAAAAGACTGGAGTAAGAGCAAGGGCTTTATTGGCATTTGCATTGAAGTGTAGAAATGTTGGCTTCTACAATGATTTGGTTTATGTAGACTTCGTTTTTTTATTTGATGGGCTACTTGAATGGTTGTATGCCCTCTATATGAATGCAATGCAACCTGTTTAAATTTGTTGTCATTAACCAAAAAATTGAGTTTTTTTAGTTAAATTGGAAAACAATGAGGTGATCTTCATTTACTACATGCAAATGCAATGTTTGATCTAAAACTTCCGTTTTCTTATATTCAGTGAACTGCTATCTAAAGAATGGAAAGATGGTTTCTGGGATTTTACTGATGCTTGGCTTCATAGCAAGGAGGATCTTGCTGATTCTCATTCAGCCAAAGATTGCGTTAAGAAAATTTTGAAGCATGGTCGCTCTCTTATGAGCGAACAATTAGCATCAGTATTTGAGCTCTCTCTTCTTCTAAGATCGGCATCCCCAAGATTGGTGCTTTACCGACAGCTAGCTGAAGAGTCTCTTTCTTCATTTCCACTGTCTGATGAAGGCAACTCAAACCATGTGGGTGGAGTGAGTTCTGAAACAAATGAGAACTTGGAAATTAAACGATCAGACACTTTGCTTGTTGGTGTGAACCCAAAAAGCCCTGGTGGGAACTGCTGTTGGGTGGATACTGGTGGGGCCCTGTTCTTTGATGTTCCAGAATTGCAATCGTGGCTTCATAAGCCTACTGAACTGTAAGTTGCAAGGTTTCAGTTTGCCATGATGATTCTCTATGTATTTGTTGTTGTTGCAATCATTCTTTTATTTTTATTATTATTTTTTCCATGTTTTTTTTTCTCACTATAATAGTCTTAGTAATGAAATAAATTTACCAGAGTTTTCATCTTTGTTTGTTTTTGTCATGTTTGACAGGGCTGGAAATGCATTTCAGCAGCCCGAGCTTTTTGATTTTGATCACATCTATCCTGATTCAAGTCTTGGCAGTCCAGTTGCTATCCTGTATGGTGCCCTTGGAACTGAATGCTTCAGTGACTTCCATGTCACCCTTATGGAAGCTGCCAAAAAGGTTCACTACCAGTGTTACAAAAGTCCCTTTTAAAAAAAAAAAATCTTTTTATGAATTAATGATCGAATCTTTGCTTTTAAGTATTTTCCATGTGGCTTTTGTACTCCCTGAATTTGTTCTACCTTTCATGTGATGGACATGTACCATGCTAAGTTTAGATGCCAAATACATGTATAGTGGTTGTCATTCTGCCATTCTGGACCCTTTGATGGTCTATCCTCTCACATAACATCGTTTACCATGTATTAAAGAGTATAGTGGAACTTGTAAAAACAAAACATCTTATCCTCTAAAAACACAAAAAAAGACAGCTTCAATCAGCTGCCTCCTGTTGAATTGAATCCTTTTTTACTGACTTTGGTTTACTAAATTTATTTTCTTGCATGATAACTACTGACAAATATTCCCAATGTCCTGCAGGGAAAAGTTAAGTATGTTGTTAGATCTGTATTACCTTCGGGCTGTGAAGCAAAAACTGGTCACTGTGGTGCGGTTGGAATAAGTGATTCCTTAAATTTGGGAGGTTATGGTGTAGAACTTGCTTTGAAGAACATGGAGTATAAGGCAATGGATGACAGCGTAGTAAAGAAAGGTTAGAATGGTGTAATCATACTAGATTTCATTTTTTTCCCAAGAGGCTGATTTCTTCAGTAGGCTTCATCAAGTTAGTTTGTGCTGAGACTTAAAACTAAGACTTATACTGTAGGAGACACACTGGATATGACAGCTTTGTCATGTTATTGATTTGAGTCCCTCTATCTCTGATCTATGGCTTTTAATGACAAACATTTGGCAATATGTTTGTTACTTTAATAGAGCGGTATAGAATAGTTGATGTTAACTTCTTTCTTTTATCTGTGATATATAATTAACTCATCTTTTGCAGCATTCGTCAATAAAGATCTGCTTGCTAGAGCTTTGTTTTTATGATTGACGTTGTGTTTCCTATATATATAGTTTTGTTTCTCCAATCTGAAAAGTTAAAGATAAGTTCCTTACAACGTTAGGTTTAATTGCAGGTGTCACTCTCGAGGATCCCCGAACTGAAGATCTTAGCCAAGAAGTTAGAGGGTTCATATTTTCAAAGATTCTGGTACAAGTTATATAAATTTATGATTTATCTGTCCAGAGACAGAAGATAATTACATACCATATGCATATCTACAATTACAAAACTGACGAGTTTACATGTGTGTTGTCATCATCATGTTTTTAAATGGTCATCGGCATTTTCATAGATGCTAAACTGTTTTTGGTGATACAATATTATCCCTTTTCTCTCTGATGCTGAACCCGGAGAAGTGGCCATATAGTTTTACTTGTTTACCATCTTAATATTGTAGGATTACAATAAGATAAAGCGAAAAGACAAGGAGTGAAAAGTTCACAATGATTTTGTTAAAATGACATGATAGTGCTTGAAATCATGAGGAATGCGATCTAGGAAGGAATGGTAGAAGATAATACATGTGGATAATCCGTTATAGATTTGCTTAAAATTTCATATCATCCTAGCCATGCAGTTAACATTTTATGCCCCAAACATCCACTTTTCGTATTCAGAAGCAGTGTGAACTTATGTCGTTTCCACTTGCAGGAACGGAAACCTGAGCTTACATCCGAAGTAATGGCTTTTAGGGACTATCTATTGTCATCCACAGTATCTGATACTCTTGATGTCTGGGAACTAAAAGGTATCAATCTAAGCTTCCATTTAATCATTTAGACCATACAATATCTAACAACATTCTTTCCTTCAGATTTGGGACATCAAACTGCCCAGAGGATTGTTCAAGCTTCTGATCCGATACAATCAATGCAGGAAATTAACCAAAATTTCCCTAGCGTGGTTTCTTCCTTATCTCGTATGAAGGTAAAAGTTCATGTTATATATACAGAAGTTTGAATGCAAAAAACAGTTGTAATTATGAATGCCATATGTACTGTGCTTGGCTGTAATATATCCTGATTGTACTCTTTAAATCATGCCATCTCGCAGCTGAATGAGTCGGTTAAAGAGGAAATACTCTCAAATCAGCGAATGATCCCTCCTGGCAAGTCCTTAATGGCTCTAAATGGTGCTTTAGTCAACATTGAAGATATTGATCTTCATCAGTAATGCTTTTGCTCTCTTTGATTTCTTTCTCCAATTTTGTTGCTGAACTTTTCCCTATTTTAGTGATATTTTTTAATCGGAACATTGTAATTGCTGCTTTTGTTAGCATCCTTCTCCAGCATTACTTTTCTCTAGTGCTGTTCTTTTCTGCTCATTATCAATTTCATGGTTGTGCTTTTCATGACCTGTGGTGCTTCAGCCTCATTTACTGGTCTACTATTCTCCTGATTCCTGCTACAGAATTACTGTTTTTCTCATTCTTAATTGGATGTGTTCAAAATTGGAAGCAAGTTAGCTTTCATGGTTTTGATAGAAAATATATCCCTTTGTTTTTGTAGGTTGGTTGACATGGTCCATCAGGAGTTATCATTGGCTGATCAGTTTTCAAAATTGAAGGTGAGTATGCTAAATCTTTCCTTTCTAAGCCAGAACACTTAGGATGATAAATGTGCATTCCTTTAGAATGGATTAACGAATATTATGGCTATTGTTAAGTTAACTGAGCTTTATTAATAATTTGACCTGGATAATAATATCAGATTCCAGATAGCACGTTACGAAAGCTCCTATCAACTATGCCTCCTGCTGAAGCCAGTACATTCCGTATAGATTTTCGTTCGACACATGTTCATTATCTGAATAACTTGGAGGAAGATGCTATGTATAGGCGATGGCGTAACAACCTAAATGAGGTAGATCAGTCTTTTTCAAGCCTGACTCAGCTTTATGAGTGCAAGCATTTTTCGAAATGCTGGGTTTGAATTATATTTTTTTTGTAGATTTTGATGCCAGTTTTCCCTGGGCAATTACGTTACATTCGCAAGAACCTGTTCCATGCAGTTTTCGTGCTTGATCCAGGCACCACTTGTGGTCTTGAGGTAATTTTTATGTATACTTGCCAAATAATATGATTTCTATCACATGTTGTTGCTGTCAAAATTTGTTCACCATCTTTGTTATTGGAATATCGCAGTCTGTTGATATGATTACATCATTATATGAGAACAATGTTCCTATGCGATTTGGAGTGATATTGTATTCTGCGAAGTTAATCAAGAAATTAGAAACGAATGGTGGTGAACTGCAATCATCTACCGTGGAGAATGACCGTAAAAGTGAGGACATATCCAGTTTGGTATGTATTCTTTTTGGTTTTCCATTTTACGTTCTTATTTTGCCTTCTCTTTCAGAATAATGTACTGTTGAGTTTCTCACTGTATTTGATTTTTGCTTATCAAATTGGCCTTTTTTTTGTATAATCCTGCATCACTCTTCAAATGCCACCAAATATCATTGGCAAAATGCTGTTTTACAGATATTGTTCTTGACTCCTTGTTTTGCAGATAATTCGTCTCTTCATTTATGTCAAGGAAAATCATGGGATTCGCACAGCTTTCCAGTTCTTGAGCAATGTATGGGTTTAGTCCTTTTTTTTGTTACTTTGGTGCCACAATGTGTGTGTTTGTTGCTTGTCCAATGTGTGCATTAACTAAAGTTCTGCAACATCCGTGGATGAGCCTTTTATATATGATATAACGGAAAATCATTATGGACATGTGTGGCACAGGTAAATAAGCTTCGAATTGAGTCAGATGATTCTGCAGATGATGCTCTTGAGATGGAATACGTTGAGGGAGCATTTGTAGAAACATTATTGTAAGTTTCATTAAAATTTCTCTGGCTGATCTCACTAATATCAGAGGCTTGGCCTTGTTGATTAGAATATTGTTCTTTCTCCTCTTCAGCTCTATGAAATTATTTGCATTTATTGATTCTAAATGAAGGTAAAATTTAACTTCTTGACCTTTTCTCGCAGATCGAAGGCAAGCTCGCCACCTCAAGATACATTACTTAAGCTGGTGAAGGAGCAAACTTTTAACGAACAATCTCACCAGGGCACCATGTTTGTTTTTAAGTTGGGTCTGGCTAATTTGCAGTGTACCCTCCTGATGAATGGACTTGTCTTTGACTCTAATGAGGTATTATTCGAGATTTCGTCGTTATCTGTCCTTAGTTGCCGATGCAAGTATCCTCATCTTTAGCAACATTTGAAAGTGAATTGGTGTGAAAGTGAATGTATGTTGACTTTGATCAGGAATCTGTTATGACTGCTATGAATGAAGAGCTTCCCAGAATACAAGAACAAGTTTACTATGGTCATATAAATTCTCACACTGATGTACTAGACAAGTTCCTGACTGAAAGTGGTATCAGCCGCTACAATCCCAAGGTAATATATCTGATATTTAGTACAAATGTTTCTTCTACTTTAATTAAAATGCGTGTTAAATATTTAAGTCTACATGTTGATGCAGATTATTGGTAACAAGAAGGTCAAGCCAAGGGTTGTATCCTTGTCAACATCCATTCATGGAGGGGTTTCTATGTTAAACAATATTAATTACTTGCATTCTCCTAAGAGTAAGAAGAATTCTGAGTTAAAATCACTGTATCGATCATAATCTTGCTCAGTGCCTGAGTTCTTTACTCCTGATACCTTGTTCTTTGTTCAAATGATTGCAGCTAACGATGATCTGAAGCCAGTGACTCATATTCTTATTGTTGATATCAAATCAAAGAAAGGCATGAAGTTGCTTCGTGAAGGCATACGATACCTGGTTATTCTTTGCACCCGATTGCTGAATCTCATTTGCATTCTTGATGATGACTTTGATCAACCTCTCTATTTTTTATGCTTCTGTAATATTTATATTCTGATGCAGATAGGAGGATCGAAAAGTGCTCGATTAGGTGTGCTTTTTGGTGCCAATGAAGATGCTGACCTGCCTACTCTGCTTTTTGTAAATGCCTTTGAAATTGCTGCAGACTCATACAGGTTTAGTAATTTTGAAGACTTTGCAGTTTATGTTTGCTTTTCGCATATACTTATGCATCTCAATGTCTGTATTTTTATTTTATTCCTACCTTTATGCAGTCACAAGGAAAAGGTCTTATACTTTTTGGATCAACTGTGTGCATTCTATGAGCAAAACTACTTGCTTGCTCCTGCTGCCTTAGCAAGTGAGAATGCTCAAGTATTTATAGATAAGGTATCTGAGCTGGCTGCTGCAAATGAGTTACCATCCAAGACCTACAAATCTGCGCCTGCAGAGGTTTCTTTACATGAACTGAAGAACCATATGAAGAAGGTATGCTTGTAGATTTTCTGTTTCTTTATCATTTCATACAATTTGAGAGGACATGCCTTTTTCTTTTCTTCTTTATGTTGACATCTGTTTGTGTAATCTTTTATACGAAAATTTTGCTTTTGTAATAGCTTGCTATTTTTGCAGGTTACACAGTTTCTGTATGGTTTACTTGGGCCTGAATCTGGTCTAAATACAGTCATTACTAATGGAAGGGTGAGTCCTATTGTTCTTTATTCATAGGGTTATTTCAAATCTTATTGAATATCTCTTTTTGATCTGTAATTCCTAGTCTAATCACTAACCTAATCTAATTCCTATGCATAAAGTTGTTGCCCCCGAAATGAGCTTAACTATGATTTTGACAGGTGATGTACCCTATCGATGAAAATACTTTTATGAGCCATGATCTACAACTTCTAGAGTCAGTGGAGTTGAAGCATAGAATACAACATATTGCTGAAATTATCGAAGAAGTGAACTGGGGCGACGCGGATCCTGACATGCTAACAAGGTTAGTTGGAAGGACACAGATAAGCATTTTTCGGGTGAAAATGAACATTTAGTGACGACTCTATTTATGTTACTTGCAGCAAATTTTTCAGTGACATTATTATGTATGTCTCTTCGACAATGGCTACACGGGATCGGAGTTCTGAAAGTGCACGATTCGAGCTGCTGAATGCACAATATAGGTGAAACATACTCTTTATTTTAGCTTTTTATTACAGTGACTAAAATAGATTTCATGTTCTCATTATCTCTATGCGGTGATTTTCCAATAGTGTTATCTTATTCTTTTTTCTTAATTAATTTTACAGTGCTATTATACTGGATAATGAGAAATCTAGTGTTCATATTGATGCGGTTATTGATCCTCTAAGTCCATCCGGTCAGAAGTTTGCTTCACTTTTGCGTGTTCTGGGGAAATTGATACAACCAAGTTTGAGGATTGTGCTAAATCCACTGGTGAGACAATTTTCAAACACTTAGGTTATAAATCCATGTATTGATGGGCTTGACATTGTTATTGAATTTTCCTGCAGAGCTCCCTAGTTGATCTTCCTCTGAAAAGTTACTACAGATATGTGGTACCAACAATGGTATGATCAAAACACTCGTGTTTTAGAAGCTCCCAGATTTGAGCTTTCGTGCCTATTAATTGTTGCAATACGTTGTTTGCAGGAAGATTTTAGCAGCACTGACTATACAGTAAATGGCCCCAAGGCATTTTTTGCCAACATGCCATTATCCAAAACTCTTACCATGAATCTTGATGTTCCTGAGCCATGGCTTGTTGAGCCTGTTATTGCTGTGTATGTTCCTTTGGTCACTTGTGAATTTGGTTCATTATCACAAAGTTAAATATTAAACTGTAATTTCTTGTTTTTTTTATATATAAATTTATGCTCCTTTCTTATTTTGGTTTTGAAATGTTTTAGGCATGATCTGGATAATATTTTGCTGGAAAACCTCGGTGATACAAGGACACTGCAAGCTGTGTTTGAACTGGAAGCTCTTGTACTCACTGGTAACATATGTTTATTTAACTGTAAACTGAAGATCGGTGATTTAATGTCATTTTTAGCATGAGTGCATGATAAAAGTCGTAATGTTTATCAGGGGGAATTCCTTAAAACTACCTTAACGAATCGCCCACGAACTTAAAACTACATATGAAAAAAAATATGAACTTTAAATACCCTTTGTTTAAAGCACTGTACACTTACAGAAAATTCAGTTACCAGTGAAGGGAAACACAAGAATATTCTGTTAAAATGGATGTTTTTTTTCAAAATGACAAAATTGCCGTTGAATTGAAAATTTAATTTAAACAATTTTTATTTTAATTACGTATAGTGTTTTATTCAAAATGACAGAATTGTCCTTGAAATGTTATTTTTCAAAAGGTCTTGGGGTAAAATAGTCATTTTGTTTTAAAACTTACAGAAATCCAACTGTGTACAACTTTTCAAACAAAAGGTAGTTTAAAGTTCATATTTTTTCACAAGATTGTTTTCCGTTTGTGGACAATGCATAAAGGTGGTTTTACTGAATCCTCCCATGTATTAACCCTGTTATCACTTACATTCATAAATGGTTGTAACCAGGTCACTGCTCCGAAAAGGATCACGATCCTCCACGGGGCCTTCAGCTGATTCTTGGAACTAAGACTAGACCACACATGGTCGATACATCTGTGATGGCCAATTTGGGTTATTGGCAGATGAAAGTCTCTCCTGGGGTTTGGTACCTGCAACTTGCACCGGGCAGAAGCTCCGAGCTTTACATTTTGAAAGATGATGGTGATACCAATCAAGACAACACATTGTCAAAACGCATCACCATAAGTGATTTGCGGGGGAAAGTAGTTCACTTGGAAGCAGTGAAGAAAAAGGGCAAAGAGCATGAAGCTCTATTAGTTGCTGATGATGATGGCAATTCAAGAGAAAAGAAAGTGAGTGCTTATTTCATAATATAAGAGTTTTGTAATATGATTTTTAACTTGTAGATGCTTACATATGCTTTTTCCTGAATTACTATAGGGGAATCGTGACAGATGGAATTCTAACTTTTTTAAATGGGCTTCCGGTTTTATTGGTGGCAGCGATCAATCGAAAAGTGAAAGCACTTCATTGGTACCCCTCCCTCCCTCCCTAAGCTCTAGTTATTTATTTATGTCAATGTCATGCTCATGCTTGCACAGAACTACCTTTATGAGTTGCTCACAAACACATAGACCCATTGTAAAGTTTCCGGACACATGAGCGCTTTACTCTTCCGATTTCAAATTGAGTACGTTCTCGAAATCCTTCACGGAATCATATTGAAATCGGAAGAGTAAAGGATGGGAATGAGCACCTTTGGGATATTTTAAAATTTTTAACTCGTGATGAAAAAAAATCGAAAGTTTTGATGGTTTTTGTCTATTTTGTATGACGGTGACACGTGGAAATTCATATGGGTGGTCATGTATCTGGAAATTTTACTATGGATTCATGTGTTCAGTGTTTGTGGACAACTCATAAAGTAGTTTGTGCTATTAAACCCTTTTAGTTTCTATTGATACTGTGGTAATATTTTTTTTCCTTTCCTCATCATCAGGATCACGCAACGGCTGAGCGACGTGGAAAAACCATCAATATATTTTCTATTGCCTCTGGACACTTGTAAGTGTTAATTCCTTTTCACTCATCTTACCTTTTGGTTCCATTCGAAGTCTAAAACAGCATGCACACAAACAGCAAAGACGAGAGAGATTTATATTGCCACATCATATTTATCACCTCACCTGGAAATTTTATTTAGAAAGAGTAGGATATTTCACTCCAAATTTCTTACATTTGATGATGTCATTTTTGGCAGATATGAACGTTTCCTAAAAATCATGATTCTGAGTGTCCTAAAGAACACCGAGCGTCCAGTCAAATTCTGGTTCATAAAGAACTACCTCTCTCCTCAGTTTAAGGTTTTTGAACTCATCTAAATTGTTTTATTTGTATCAAAGCTGAATAGCTAACAAGATTGTCTTAACATTTTTACTCTCTGGTTATGAAATGAACACAGGATGTGATTCCACATATGGCAAAAGAGTACGGCTTTGAGTACGAGCTTGTCACGTACAAGTGGCCTTCGTGGTTGCATAAGCAGAAAGAAAAGCAGAGGATTATTTGGGCCTATAAAATCCTGTTTCTTGATGTTATCTTTCCTCTCTCTTTGGAAAAGGTAGTGTTAGTTATTTTTTCTGCGCTTTTATTATTTACGCAATGTCGTATTTAAGGAAGTAAATTAGGGATAAATTCAATTAGCTACCCTTATGTATGTTCCATTCTCAACTAACTACCCCTAAGTTTTAAAAGTTTTCGACAGCTGCCGGAAGTTCTTTTTATTCACATTTTACCAAATCCTGTCAAACTCTGGGTGTGAATTGACGAAAATACTCATGAAAAGAAAACTAAGAAGGGTAATTTCGGCATTTTACACCCTAAATTTGATGGGATTTGGGTAAAACGAGACTAAAAAAGCTTCGTCAAAGACTTCGAAAATTTGGGGGTAGTTGATTGAGAATGGTGCATAATCAAGGGTAGCTAAGTGAGATTATCCCAGTAAATTATGCTTGGATTTCCAAGAATGTCCTTGTAAATTATGCATGGACATGGTGAGAATTCGGATCGATTCTTCCTCGAATCCTTAATTTCTGTAAAATAATCAAACAAGCTACTTATTTTCTGCAGGTCATATTTGTTGACGCGGATCAAATTGTTCGGGCAGATATGGGAGATCTCTATGACATGGATTTGAAAGGGAGAC
>JAYMSV010001695.1:0-12312 GCA_036897745.1 Erodium moschatum | reverse complement strand
CCCAGCCCGGAGACCGGGATAGTCAGGGTAACGAAGATCGGTGACCTGACTAATGAGGTCCATGAGGACTGAGAGATGGAGGAAGGGGATATCAGCCACATCCCCTTCAGAGCCCTACCTGACTTTGGGCAATCGTTCCTGATCATCCCGAGGAAGTGAGGGAGCTACCCCCGACAACTGGGCCGGAACGACCGTTGACCGGGAAGTAGAAAAAACCTCGAGAGCAACTCAAGGGCTTAGGGCAGAAGAGGCCAAAGGAATGGAAGCTGAAGGGGGCGAGGAAGGACATGCCAGTTCTACACCCGGACGAGCCACCTGAAACGGGCTCTCGACCGTAGGACTAACCACCCCCAATCCACTAGCTGCAGGAAGATGAGGAAGGATTCTTCCTACAAACGAAATCATCCCGCCAATAGCCATGAGTTGGACTCAATAGTGGGAGGTAGGTGGACGATAGCCTACTCCTACGACCCGGGACGGGGTCCTCTTGACCGGTTCCGGATGGGCGAAGCATCCTCTCCGTCTTATTTTTTGTTTTGGTATTTCATGTTTTTGTCACCTCTTTCAAAAAAATGTCCGAATCAAATTTAAGATGTCCTGTATAACCTCAAGATTGAACACTGCTGAAATGTTTTCAGCACAAATTCAAAGTCAAACTCCTGACTGAAGTGATTTTAGAGGAATCAACTGCTCAAATCATATTTTACACTGAATAAAAAATTTCACCTCTGCCTTGGCTTTCCAATGGGCTAAAGAACACCTAAATTAATGCTCAGATATATAAATATAACCCTAAAACCTAAAGTTGCTAGCACAGAAGAGAGATTTTTGAGAAGTTCGATGCATCCCTCAGTACATAGCAAAGGATACTAGCAGTTCTAGAAATAGATAAAAAAAACGAAATTTTAGATCAAATTCAGAGAAACTAAACCTTTGAATTAGATTTTATATTCTAAAAAAAATCCACTTTGTCAACTTTTGATTGAGCTACATAAGGCCTGTATCGGAGCTTGGAGGATGCTCCAACTAGAACCCAAAAATCACTCTTCAGTTCTTGTTGAAGCTGCTTGGTTTGTAAGCATCACATAGAAATAAAACCTGTTTTCCAGAAGGAGACAAAGTTTCAGATTCTCTGATTCTATAAAAAAAGCAATAGGTAAAATGAAGGAAAATATATTAAAAAAAATTGAATGAAGCAATTACCTATATACCAAGGTTGTAACCATGACAAAGCAGCTAATGGTGATATTTTTGTCCTTTCAGAATGGTCCATGATCTGACAATAATACCATAAAATGCTTGAGTGTTCTTAGGTCACTGAAACATATTGTAACAATATCATGTAAATGAAGTAAAGTAGCAGAGAAGAGCGAGTTCAAGATGTCTGATAAAAAATGATGTTTATAATAAAGTAAGCACCCTAAAACTTAGGCAGTAAATAAGCAGAGCCTTGAAGTGAATTGGTCAACTGATTTTTGTTGGTATTGGTGGATTCTTGTTGTTTATCTATGTCTCCCGTAGGATTACAATTTCTTGGTTGGAAAGTGTTATGGTAAATTTCTTACAAAGCAAGTTTTTTTTTATTCAAGAGTTTGGTCCAGAACCTTCTAGTCTATGAAGTTTCCGGTGCCAGAATCTGGGATTTTTTTTTTATTTGTAATTATGTCATCTTAATGGAATTTAAGACTTTTGGGCAATGACAATGAGATCAAATATTTAAATTAAGGGAACAAATATGGAAAAAGGCAATTGATGATCTGGATATATCCTAAACACTTAACAAGTTTACTTCATCAATATTAAATGGCATCACACAGAATCCAATATGCATCACACAGAATCCAATAATTTGTGGCACATACCTATAGAGTTGTTCCACAAGTACAAGTAATGCAATTTGATGATTTAAGACCATTGATGACAACTTGATCGATACATTAGCACGTTGTCTTAATTGCTTCCCATGACCATAAGGTCCCCCAATGCAAAAAGACATCCTTGAAGAACCCTGAAGAGAGAAAACAACAATACAAAAAAATGAAGAGTTAGGGAGGCATTAGACATGTCAAGGCCATGTCCGTGATAGACAAATCAATAGTAGGTATATACAGCTACAACGATAATTTGGAATATGCCTCAACTTGCCTCTAAGCCAGCTTCAAAAGAGACCTTTCCTAGTATACAGAATGCCTTATGATACAAATTTAAAATAAAATGAAGTAGCTCGTACCGTATTCCCCGCGTCCCCAACTAACTCGGCCATTTTCTCAGATCCAACGTCTAGTCCATTTTCATCCAATACCACAACCTACAAGTGGGTGATTTCATGAGAGATATCACAACAAGCCATCAAGCTACCTAGCCATGTCAATTGCCAAGTTTTGATTTGTGAAAGCAATTACACACTTACTTTCAGAAATAAACTCTACCCCTATTTTCCAGAAACATTTTTAGCATCCTTAGCTAATTTAGGTATAAATTTAGTGCCAAATTTACCACTGGCCTCCTTAAGCTGGGTTAGTTACGTCCCCTTAATGGGTAAGAAGGGAGAGTTCGATTACATCAAGGCCTTTAATGGCATCGGTGTTAGACCAAGACACTAGAGAAAACAGCTTAGATCTTAATGGTGTTTGAGACTATACCCAATCATCAGACTTGATAAGGTTCATGACAGCCGAGTCTTCATCTTCAACCTGAGTTCTCACATCACTACAACATTACAACACAGACCCAATTACTATAACATTTCCACACACATTTTTCATTCTAGGATGTGAAACCCACCATAAAGATCACATTTTTATCAATCCCAAGCCCATGAAATAATGATTCCAATCAAAACCCTCCTCAGAAAAAAAATCATATAATGCGAAAATAGAAAATACCCAGTTGAACGAACCGTGCGTTTCTCGGATTGGAGCGAACTTGAACATCCTCGACAGTGCAATAGTGTCTGAGCTTGCCAATGTACTCATCAGCCAGGAGCCGAACACCAGGCGACCTATTCTTCCCGACGGTTAATATGCGTATCGGAACCGCTCTCTGCCCAAAAAAACCATAGATTTTGAGATAAGGCATTAGTCAGTACAGTCGCGAAGCTGAACAGGACTGGGAACCTGAGATTAAATTTGCAGAGTGAAGGTACAAGTGAAGAGAAGAGGAAGAGGAAATGGGTTTACCACAGAGTGGCCGGTGTATTTACATGGTTTACCTGAAGAATTGAGGGCAAGTGTTACTGAATTTTGAAACGAATTGAATATGGTAGGTACAAAAGAGAGACGAAAAGGGACCTGGAAGAGGAGGAGATGCGGCTGAGATGTTTGGCTGACTCGCACGGACTGAGATTAGCATTTCGAGAGAGAGGATTGAGGAGGGTGCTCAATTTTTAGTACATGTCTTTTTATTCCCATAATAATCCATGTTTTTTTCTTTTCAATTTTTTAATGAGATTTTTTAGGGTAATTCATAACCATGTTTTGAATTATAACCAAGTCTTATAAACCTATCTTCCTTTGAGAACTGGTTATATGATCATAAAAAGAAAACAGAAAGTGACCACCCGCCCGGTGTGGTGTCTGGTCGTTATTGTTGTCATCATGGATTTGAATTGAATTAGTTGGGTCTGGAGAGGCTCACCAATATTTTCATCATCTTTATTGGAGGTGTTACAGAATTTGATAGAGAAAGCAACTTCAATACCAAATTGAAGAAAGCCCCCCACCCCACCCTCGACGGGGTCTAGTTTTCCCTGACATGAGACCTCAACCTCAAACTATCCAATTACGATCCGCCTTTAGAATCCGACATGCAAGTCCATCCAAGAACCTGTAGCGTTGACGAGCATGAGACTTGGCCACTCGTCGCTGCAAAATCAATAACTGCCGGACTAAATCTATTTTGTGAGTAACTCTGCCACCGACGTTTCTTCGCCATTGGACCCTTATAAAGCACCACAAGACCATCAACTATTCGGAAAGAGGGTTCAACACCGAATAAGAAGAGAAAGATAAGTATCGTGTTCAACGTCCATTGTTGGGAATCGCCGTGGAAAATAACTGCTCTATAGCATTCCAAATGGAGTAGCCACCCACAAAGAAGATTTGCTCCTCGAGAAACTCTGACCAATTGGGTTATCAGATGAGAGTCACCGATAAAAAAAACAAATTAGTTTACAAGGGAAAAACAAGAAGTAAAAGCAAATCCATTTTCTTTTTAGCGGACAAGTAGGACTGTCGTTTTCAAAAACTTAGTTGTTTCATCCAAAAATTAACAAAAGTATATAACATTTTATAATTAGAAAGTTAAAATAGCACGTAAACAAATTTTGGAAGTATGTGCCCTCCACTTTGTTATCTGTTTCCGGATAAAAGACGACAGGTCGGTTTTACACTCACAATCACAAACGACAATGGCAATGGCAATGAGAAGGTGGTCTCTCAGCTAGAAAAGATGAATCGCAATTTTCTTCTCCTTCGTCTTCGTCTTCTCATAGCATAGCACGAGAGGCGCGGAGAGTTCAGTGGCGACCCCCGACATTTCGGGCTGACCTAGTGACTCGGTCTGTATCATATCTTTCATAGAGATCGAGAAAGAAAAAAAAACAGAGACTAGGTTCGTGTCGATTTCTGTGGTTTATTGTCCGTATATATGATTGAATGAGAACCCCTCCATCGCTGCTCTCCCTAACAATCGACACAGCTGTTCTTCATCTCTCCTACATCAACGATCTCTCTCCCCTACCCGATCACGTCCTCCTCGATCTCTTTCTGGTACTCCTCTCCATTGCTTTACTGTTCTTTCATCTCCCTCTGTTTTTTATTTTGAGTTTTCTCCGCGATCTAGATCATTATTATGCTTGTCTTTTTTGAATCCTGAAATGGGTATGCTCCGATTTTTGTATTCACGGTGTTTGAAAACTGGAATGGAGTTGGGAATGGTGGTTGGTTAAATTAGGGTTTTGGATTGCTAATGGGAACTTTCTGTATTTGGGTATGTGTAAGTCCCGATGTAAATGGTCATGTATCTTGGGTTGTTTTGGGAGCTTGGTTAATCTCAATTTAGTTCATTAGCTCAATTAGTTAGGTTCAGACAATAACAGTGCCGTCTAAATCCTGATTAGTGCTCAAATATGCTGTTTTGGCTTGGAATCATTGTTAGCAGCTTCTTTATGTAGGTTATAATTATTAGTCTGCAATAATTTTATTTTATATTAGTCTCAAGATATTGTCACTTTAAGGGGTCGTATCTTTTAAAATAGTTATAGGCTGGGTGTAATCAATCTCAAATCTGAATGTTCCACTTAGTCAGAGTGGGTTTATAATAGTTCATCTCATTGTGGGATTGATTGTTGGTTGTCTGTAGTACATTATCAACTTAGCTTATTATGTGGTTAAATATTATCTGTATCTTTTCCTAAACTTATAATAGAAGGGTTATGATTTATCTGGTAGAAAACAATTTTCATGTTATTGATTCTTCCATGTCTGTTGCCCCCCATCAAAGTTCCTTATAATAGATTAGTAAGTGATTGTATAAAAAATTAAGGGTCTCCTCATGAATCTTTAACTTGTTATTTGATTTCAATTACCCTTTTACAAGTTCAATAAATGCTTCTTGTTTGTTGAATGTGTTTGTTAGGATGGTTGTATTCGCATACTTGCGTGCATCATTGTAGAAAGCATGTCACTCTGATGTTGTAAGTTGTATGCAGTCAGCTGCTGCTTTTATCTTTCCATGGTTATTTACAATTCTGAAAAGCAATTTGGTCTTTCTGCTAGTGTTTTTTCCATCTTTTTGTAAAACTATTGTTTTTTAATCCTTTTTGTATCTTGGTCTGTGTCATGTGTGTTTATGTAGACAGGTTCTCTGTCATTCTATTCAAAATTCTTGACTATTTTCTGTTTCAGCTTGTATGTTATCCAATTCAATGTGTGAGTGGAAAACTTATCTTACCTGCTACTAGATTGTTGTATATTGTCTTTTTTTTTTTCTTTTCCTTCAAGGCTTCAACATAATCCAATACCTAAGCAAATGCTTTTCTTCATTTATTATTTTCCTCATTGATAAGTATCATATTTGCAGAGTTATTCAATTGAATATAATATATTAGTTCCTGTATTGCAAAATAAGTGTGTCCTACTTCCCTAAAGTGGATGTTCTAGAAGCAGTGTCCATTTTTGGGGGGGTAAGTGAGTTATGCTTGGATTACCTATAGTATTCTTCTATGAATTAATTATTAGTACATGAGTAAGGGGCAATTGGGGGCTCATTGGGACACTGTGGGAAGATGGAGCACTAACTCTTCTCGTCCTTAGCTTTGTATCAAAAGTCGAGGACACTTAGTTTAGGGAGAGAGTTTAAGATTTCTTCAATAGCTCAGTTTTGGATGTTTAAACAGAACCCATGCATGAAGTCTAAGCAATAGGTTCAGCCTTCAGGAGTTGAATTTTTTTTTCCTCCTTAAAGAGCTTAGAAAGAGCGAGGTGCATGTGTCTAATAATAGAGCGGCTCAAAAGGTCGATGCTGTCTTCTTTTTTTCATCCTGTTTTTTGTAAATATTGTTGTTGATTTCAACTTTCTTGTTGTACTTGTAATAATATTGGTTTTCTTGATCTGTAGAGAACTTTGAGAGCTGGAAAACTAACTGAGAAGATTTTGCAGCTCTTTGTGGCAACTGGCAAAGATGAAGTTCTTTCAGTCATCAGAGAACTTAATATTCGACACGTCCTTACCCCTGTCCTTCCTACCAGTAAGTCATATATATATAAATGAATTCCAATTTTACTCCTGTCCTTCCTATAAGATTCTTCATTTGAATTTGAACCATTTTTTCTACCTTATTAATCTCTATTAACAGGATGCTCTGAGAAATTCTAACTGAGAAAGATTGAAAACATTTGACGGCACTTATATAACTTCAAGCTCAGCAGTTCCAACTTTAGGAGGCTAAACAAGCTATTGTTTCCAGGTTTAAGTCCCTGAAAATGTCTCAAACGGAAATCAAGGAGAGTGAAGTAGACATTGTGATAGGGGCACTTCACTCTGATCTTACGAATTTCTTGAATGCATGGAGACCATTTATCTCTCGGTTCCATCTGATAATTGTCAAGGACCCTGCTCTTACTGCTGAACTCCAGATACCTGCAGGCTTTGATATCACTCTATATACTGCTGATGATATAGAACAATTTGTAGGCAGCTCTCGTTCTGACATGTTCTATGGCTATGCATGCCGTTATTTTGGCTACCTTATCTCTCGCAAAAAGTACATCATATCACTTGATAATGATTGTATTCCTGCAAAGGACACTAAGGGGTATTTAGTGGATGCTGTGGCTCAACATATTACCAACCTCACAACTCCCGCCACCCCATTTTTCTTCAATACACTCTATGATCCATACCGTGGTGGAGCAGACTTTGTTCGGGGTTACCCGTTTAGTCTTCGGAACGGGGTTCCATGTGCCTTGTCGTGTGGACTATGGCTCAATTTTGCAGACTTGGATGCACCCACACAAGCATTGAAGCCAGAGATGAGAAACACTCGATATGTTGATGCTGTTCTGACGGTTCCATCAAGGACTATGATGCCGGTCAGTGGAATTAACATTGCTTTCAATAGAGAGATTGTGGGGCCTGCCTTGTTCCCTGCTTTGAGGCTAGCCGGGGAAGGAAATGTGAGGTGGGAAACAATGGAAGACATATGGTGTGGGATGTGCATTAAGGTTGTGTGTGATTACTTGAGTCTTGGTGTGAAGACGGGGCTGCCTTATGTGTACAGAAAGGAAGGAGGCGATGCCATAGCAAGCTTGAAGAAAGAGTGGGAAGGGATGAAGCTGATGGAAGAAGTGGTTCCTTTCTTTCAGACACTAAGGTTGGCTCCAGGTGCGAAAACTGCAGAGGAGTGTGTGGCTGGGATGGCAAAAACAGTCGGGGACAAGCTGGGAGGGTCAAATCCTAGGTTCGCCCGTGCTGCTGAGGCAATGGAGGAGTGGGTCAACCTCTGGCGTAAGGCTGCATCTGAAAACCCTTAAAAGCCCCACTGCCACTGTGTATGGAAGATTATTTGGTTGGTTCCAAACTTATGTTAACATTTCTGAAATCATCCCTTGTGAGAATTGGAGAGTAGGTGTGGAAATAAAGGAGTGTTATGTCTGTCTACTGTTCCCATTAGGTTGTAGTAATGACAACAAGGATTTGAATTTCATGGATATAGCAGATTAGCAGTGACTGATTAATGTTTATATTATATATTTGCCTTTTATCTTTGTTCATGTGAAGTGACAGAAATGTAAAGTTCAAAGTTGTACATATAAGGAGTTCTATGTCGCCACATTTATTTGGCATGCAGTATGTGCTTGCTTACATTACATATACAGACTATAGCTTCAGTGACAAAGGATCTTCAGTAATCAGAATCTGTTTACGTGTTTGACGGAATCTTCAAGTACATCGAATAGATGTTGAAACGACTTCTCCATAAAGTCTTTCATAGCGCATGTGAAGTGTTTAAAGGTAAGACTCTCGCACACAAACACAGGCGTGAGGATCTGAAAGAGGACAATTGTATGCGACAATGGCACGAGGATTCAAATGTAAACATCATATTCTAATTCAAATGTAATCACATTCTCTTCTTATTCATACTTTAAAAGCGTTACTGATATTTAAACTATCAACTCGTTCTTCACAAAATTCACATTAGAAAACACTTGCTCAACATTATTAATATATTCTACACATGACATTTACTAAACCTTTTGTCTACACAGACATAACAACTAAACCTTTTGTCTACACAAAAAATTTGAAGAACCAATTTCCTAAACAACCAATAAAAATAATTTATTTCTAATACTCATAAATACTTTATTGTATAGGTATATTATCGAACTGACATTAAACATTTCCTTTTACATATGGTTTTGAAAATGCAATCTTCAATGAGTCGTGAATCAGACTATTGAAAAGTGTTACAAGATCTTGAAGCTAAAATTGTATATTTTGCAGTGAAAAGAGGTCAAACTCTCAACGGATCTTCAAATAACGATAATTTTTTCATACGAACTCCGATTAAGATTCCATATCGAAGGTAGTTAAAAGCACTACGTTTTTATAAAAATTGCTTGCGTTGATATCCCTATGACACAAGATCTGCCCAACGTAAAAGGGAGTTATCACATCATAACAGATCATTTATTTATTCATGAATCCGCCTCACACCACTATAGCACAGGAGCAGATATGCGTGACATATATAGAGTTAATTAATTATATAACTCCACCGTACCACTACTGCTCACGTCACACACATGACCTTCACCTTAACTAGATTTGAATGGATCAATTAATTAGATTTGAAGAACTCGACAAGTGGATCGTAGACGGTTTCTTTGGCGGCATGAGCCAATTGGTAATCCATGTGGGAGTAACCTAATTGAAAGCTCTTGACAAGCTTGTCTTCGTCGTGATCCTTAAGGTCTCCGAGCAATCTCATCACGTCCACAATGTCCGACAGACCGTCGAGCGCTCCGTACGCGAGGAACAGAGGAAAGTCTTTGGGTATCTTTTTCATGTCATACTCTGGAGCTGTCTCCTGTTTATACTTCTTCATATTCCCTTCTTTACCGTAATCGAACTTTTGTATCGACCCTCCTCTAATATCTGCATCCATATATTTAGTTACAATCACCACATATATATATATATATATCTAACTTTGAGCTTAAACTTACTCTGAGTAAAATGAATAAGACATTTGGTCGACACTGGTTGTGGCAAGTGCTCTAGCATTCTATTAAAGCTATCATTGTCAATGCAACAATTGGGACCTGCATACATATATATACATATATACTTGTTACTCTAATTACCATACATATATGGTTTATTAGTTATTAAAAGATCTAATTACCTGTCATAAGCCATAATGCGGGAGAGCAATCAAGTTTAGTAAGTTTACAGGCTTCCCTGCAAAATGTCTTTGCTAAGTCTCTGCAATTAAAGTTAGACGCATATATGTTAATGTTTGTTTCACTTCACTTACATTTTTGTGATTATTTACATGGAGTCAGATCTATTTTCTTACCCCATCGGATCAAATTCGTATCTATGTGTTAGATTCATTATCTGTTGAACCAAATAGTTAACTTTGAATCAGGTTGGGGTGAATATGAAAAACACAAATGCTTTTTACTCAAAACTAAAGTATAATGTACACGCGTCATTGAGGATTATACCTCGGGCACGAAAAAGCTAGCTGCGAATCTTGAATATGCTGAGGTGACAAATTTCATGTAACCAATTGGACAAAGCAATGCAGCCGAGCTCAGTTTCTTAATGGTGGGTTGGTGACTGGCCAGGGCAATCAACATCACTGCAGTTCCCTTTGTATATACAAGTGAAAGTTTATAAATCAAACCACATATATTATCGGTATGTATTTACAAATTAAACATGAATTATTATTATTATCAACTATATATATACCATTGAGTGACCAACATAGTGCACTTTTTTCCCGGTGGTTTTGTGTACATGGCCAACTGTTGCATCGAGATCGAATTCTGACAATTCTTGCCATGACCAATCCCAGTATTTCTGAAACAAAGCGTGTTCGCAGTTAGTCAATTATGACACGAACTAAAACGAGAAAGAAGCGATCGAGTTATAATAAAGAACCTGATCCCAAATAGGGTGCCATTTGTGACCCTGGCTATATCTGGTTCCTCTGTTGTTGGCAATCCACACATCGAATCCATTATCGGCCAGTACAAAAGCTAGAGAGTCTTTCTCTAATAACATCCACGACACCCCATCCTGAAAACGTATAAACATGTCATAATACATATATAGTGATGATGGATCGATATTAATTTTATTTTTGATTTCATATAATTAAATGATTATACCATCATGATGCCATGTTGGAGCAGGACAGGTGGGTTCTTCTTTGTATCTCCATCCGATGAGTTAGCTGCTGCAATTCTTTGCATTCCAAGAGTATAACCATCTTTCGTCGTCACCTAATTAATTATTAAACAAACACTACTAAGTACTAATCCAATGATTCTAATAAGTAATTAACCGGAAATACAATTAATATTGTAATTACCTTATGGTCTGAACATTTGTAACCATATTTGTGAACCCATTCTTCACAGCCACTAGCATTAGGATCTGGAAGAGGACAATTGTTTCCATTTCCCGGCGTACACTTGGTGCTGTTTTCAGGCGGCTTATTGACTGTTGACGGGCGAGTTTCAAGTAATAACTTATTTCTGCCTCCGAGAACGGGTACAGACCAACATAAAATGAACAAAAAGACTGATGACAACAGATCCTTGGTCATTTTCATCCTCATTATTCTTCTGTCTTACAATTTTCAACTATTGATGTGTTTTTTTCTTCTTTTTATTTTTATTTTGTATCTGGAGAGTAGTGAGTGTAGCTCTTCCTTTTTATACCTACTCATGTAAGTGACGTGTGTTATTGTGCGTGTATTGCTGAACCACGAGACCACACTTTGTTAGGCGTTAGACCGGCGAAATCGGAGCTTTGAATTGGTTGGCTCTCAAACTAATTAGCGCGCTATGTGCTGATTCCTACCCATAACATGTCAACTCGTTTTGATAGAAAAGCTGTTTCTGTATAGCAACAAGCACCAGTGGTCTAGTGGTAGAATAGTACCCTGCCACGGTACAGACCCGGGTTCGATTCCCGGCTGGTGCATGCCCAAGAGCTGTGATGAAATTATACAGGTTTTTGAAGGTTGGGTCCTTCAAGTTCAATCTGATTCTTTGATGGATTACTGTAATTGCAGAGCTCTTCCTTTTTGAGACTTTTTTTTTCCTAGTACTTGATCTACTGACTTTACCATCCAAGTTGAACCCAGAAATCAATAAGGAAGTTGAGGATCAGGTACAAAGACATGTGGCACGAACATTTTATTTGTTTTCATGTTAATTTATATAAATCATCATTTCACTGTGATCACTTTAATTGATTCATGAATTGAATTTCAGTTTGGACGCGAACTTAATAGCATACATAATCGTCTCCTCTCCACGCACATGTTTCTTCGCCCACTTCTTCGTGTTGATTCACTTATTCAGCGCTGATTAAGTGAACTCTATCTCGAATCCTCGATAGCCCCTGCATGGACAAAAGAATAGGAGAATCCCCTCTGCCTCGCATGGATGTTACACGATGACATTACCTGGATTATTGGCGATTGTCTGTTAGATAGTTAGTGTATAAACGATAAACAAGTACAAATAAATGGAATTGAAATTGTATTGATAAGCAAATATA
>JAYMSV010001694.1:0-12314 GCA_036897745.1 Erodium moschatum | reverse complement strand
GTCGTTGCAGCACGTCGTTACAGAGCCGACGCAACGCCTGCAACGACCCCCTGCGCCGACCCGTTGGAGATGCTCTAAGATAATCAAAAACATATATCTACTTCAAAAAATGCAGCACTTACAATTGAGACACGTTTCATTCAATAGCACTATCAATGATAGTGGTGGTAATATCAAACGAGAAAGTTATGAATGAATGTCAGAGTCCTGAAAAAAACTGTCTTCTATCGTTTCTCCTATTATTTGCAAATGTTTCTATACCCACCTTCCATATATGTATAGTCTCAGAACTTGCTGAGTAGCACCAAACATGGCTGTGTCCTAGCACCTACATTTGAATCTAAAGTCCTATTCAAATACCCTCATTGTGCCGTGGGCTTAGGCGGAACAACTCTTACTTACATTCTGGTTCTAACAGCTCCAGAACATATACTCCATCTCCATTAGAGAACCCCAGCGCAAACTGGTTCGGTTGAGTTGGGTTAGCAACAATGGCCACCGAATATACCTTGAAGCTGCTACGTGGATTATATGTATCAGTAGCAAGAATAGTGAAATTAAAAGAAATGTGAGGTATGTGGTACTGTCAGATTGCGAATTGGATATGAAGAAATGGACCTGGGATTCGGACTGGAAGGCAGATAGGCGGCCGGGTTGATCAGGCACTTGCTTTGGAGTGTTGAACCAGTCAAGACTGTCACACTTCCATCTTCTAAGCTTGCATAGATTGATTGGCCATCACAAGAATATGTTGCATCTGAGATTGAACAGCTTGATTCACTTGCAGAGTTCCACTGCAAAGAAAAAGTTACTTGATCATTTGATGCCCCGACTTCAAGAGTTCCATCCCTTATGTAAAATGGAGCTCTATTTTTTCCATTTGACCCAACAGAGAATTGGTAGATATCAAAGAAGCCTGACATAAGTTGGGGAAGCCCAAAGAGATCCAATTGAAATTGGAGAGAAAAGGCTTTAGAGACACCGTTGTTGGCATTTGAACCTTGGCCTCATGACCCAGGTTCAGGTGCTTGACCAATTAGACAAGCAAAGCGTTGGTACAAGAGTTAAAGTTATAGTGACCTACTCTGGGACGGACGAAGATGAGCATGTTTGTTGATACTAGCACATTTTATAATGAAGAGCCTATTAGTTGAGTTGAGTATGACCCGCTTTTTACCTGTTTAAGGAGCTCTAACTTGGGTGCTTTGTATATGGCTATTTGAGTTTCATGGACAGCTAGAAAATGTCTGTGATCTTGATGAAATTGAACACGAGTGGGTGCTAGAGGAGACGGCACAGACTCTGTTGGAATCTTCAAGAATGTTGAGGCTAGTTTCTCCCATCCATCCATGTCCCAAACACACAACTGGTGAAACATGAAAAAAAGACACTTACACATCAGATACTTCAAACCAACAAACACTAATATAATTCTGACTATACTCATTTTGAATCACCATACATTAAACTCATTTGATAATTATACCCTCAATCCTGAGCATCAATCAGGGCATATTTATCATAAATTACGAATGGTAATACAAAAAATACATTAAACTCGTTTGATAAACATGATATACCAAACCCCGAGCATCAATCAGGGCATATTTACCATAAATTATGACTGGTAATACAAAAAAAGATTACGTGTTTTTAAGTTGAAGGTTGCAACACGATTTTCATCCGAAGTATAAGGTTGCAACAAGTAATACCTGAGCATCAGCTCCAGATGATACAAGAACATTTAGAGCATTCGAGAAGGCAAGACCAGTTACTCTCTTCTGATGG
Organism: Erodium moschatum; assembly: GCA_036897745.1. Classification (NCBI taxonomy): domain Eukaryota; kingdom Viridiplantae; phylum Streptophyta; class Magnoliopsida; order Geraniales; family Geraniaceae; genus Erodium; species Erodium moschatum. The sequence goes on along the minus strand of JAYMSV010001694.1, from coordinate 10,526 downwards.
CACGTCAGCTTCCTTTGAACCTGAGCAAAAACCATATCCAAATGTTACAAACGTTCCAATTTATAATCAAGATGCTTATAACAATATAACAAAATAAATTTATTTGTTCATGTACCTGATCAAAGCGAGCATTGTATATGTAAACAGAGGAGTCCACCATACCTATGGCCATAATATTATTGTCCCGAGGATGGAATGCCATAGATGCTGGTGAAGGCGGAGGTGTCATAAAAGTTGTCATTGTCTGCATGGAAATTCACAAAGTGAGTAAGCAAATGAAAGAGACATGAAAAGCATGCACATGAGATGCCATTACCTTGAATGTCATCATATTGAAAAGGGAAATTTTGCCCCCTGATGATGACGTGACATAGGAGTCATTCTTAGAAAGAGCAAAGCATGGAACACTGTTCTCAACATCCTTGTTGCTTGTATCATTAGTCATCAGAATTCCACTACTAGGCTGCCATATTACTGGTTCTTCACTAGTAGTTGCCTTCAAGAGGTAAAGCATTAGTTATGTAGATGTGAGCATAAACCAATGAGAAACAATGAAAAGAAGATAAGGCACCTTTCCTGAAGGATTTCTCTCAGTTCTCTGCCATTTCCAAAGTTTGTGTATAGCATCGTGTGCTAATGCCAATATAGCATTACCAGAGTTTGTATACACCATTTGAACAATCTGAAGTGAAAAACAACATGATTAGACACATTCAAACAATATTATTGGAAATTATTGGTTTAATCTGTTTCATTACAGCATTAGACACATTAAAACCATTTTAAGGTTTTAGGTAGTAGAATTATAATGTGAAGGCCTTCAACTATATCATTCCAAAACAATCTCCTCCATTCACTTGGAGATTAAGAACCATCTTCCTCACTTTTACCATATATCATTGGTTTCAACAGCCAAATCTTGTATAACTTCATGTCTCCAAAATCAAATTAAAATTGAAATGTATAATACAAACTCAAAGCGTTGAAGATTCCAATTCTTGTCAGATACATGACACAACATCCAGAGACCTGGAATCTAAGGGCTCTCGAACCATAGAATCCTTTCAGTAATGTACTTGGTAGTTGGTACAAACCAATTTTAAGAAAATGATACAACCATTAATACCAGCAGATCATAAACAACCGGGTTGGTAAGGAAGTTGATACATACTTTCATTGGCAACACACCATCTGGAAGCTTCAGAGATTGAAGTTGATAAGATTCGTTAATTTCAGTCAGCTTCGAAATCCTACGCTTCTCTAACCCATCAATACTCGGTTTTGCATCTTCTAGCAAACTTCTATTGTCTCCATTCTACAAGACAATTCAATCAATAAATTAGTAGGGATGAAATTATTATTTGCAATTGTATGTTTATGAACTTATTACTGAAATCTTCTTCTTTTCTTCCTTTTGGGAGGTTGAAGAGGGTCACAATCTCTTTGCAGTCCTTAACTTGATTATTACAGACCTAAACCACTTTAAGAAAAATATTGCTTTCTGTTAAACTCAGACACTAGAAGCAACGTATCAATACTCACATGTCCAACCACATTGGCCAGTGGTGCACATCTCTCTGCAACTACAGCATTTAGTCCTGCAGCTGAACTGGAAGCACCAAATGTGCCAATAATTGGCCCCTACCAAGATAAACATCCTTGTTTAGAGTGCACACAACACACACACACACATACTAAAAGATTAATCTACCTTGGAGACATTCCCAGAAGCAGCTCTAGATGCATCCAGTGCACGCTTTTCAGAAGAAAGAAAAAGCCGGATACCGTCAGCATTTGCAAGTATTTTAATACAATTGTCACTCGTTGAGGCAGCCAGCAGTTTTCCTTCCTTGTTAAATCGAATGCAAGGAGAAGCCTGGGAGAGGTTTAAGTAAGTACTTGTTTTACCTATAGTGATTAATAGAATAAAATGAAAACAAGACTTATTCTGTAAGATGGATAGTAGATTGAGGAATTACAGGCAATCCACCCTCAGCATCAACCGTGCTCAAGAGGTTAACATTATCCATGTCCCAAAATTTGATCTGGAACTCATCACCAACAGCCAAGTAATGGTTCTTAGTCGTATCAAATTGTACAACACCAATGGATTGTTTCCCAAGACCATGATAAGTCCGCTTGACAGACCCTTCACTTTCATTCCATTCTACCATGTAAGATTGTCCTTCTTTATTAGTCCCGCAGGAGAACAGCCTACGAATGACATGGTAAGAACAAAATTGCAAGTATTCCAGAATAAACTTCTGTCCTGGAAAATTAAATGAAATAAAACAAATAGAGGAGATAAGCATCAAATATACCTACTCCCATCAGTGCTATAGGACATTGTGGTACAAGACTGGCCAGGTGCATTATAATCAACTCTTGAACCCATGTTATCATACAACCATGCTTTAATTTTCCCATCAACGGCCGTCGAAAAGATAAACTGGTAATAGTGAAATGAATTGCATATGATAATTGTAAAAAATAATGAGACAAACTCCTGACCAAGTTTTGAATGCTTTAGAAAGCATGTCCACAAAATCAATTACACACACTACATATATAATGAGGTAGGATGTAAGCACCTGGATGTTTTCCCTTTGATGTGCACAGACAGAGTAGACGGGTGCTTCATGACCCGAAAATGTGTACTGCTTATTGCCAGTGATAGCATCCCACACCTGCAGGAATATAGAATTCATAAACTTCTAGATTTTCCCCCATGAAACGTTTTCCTCGTCACTCTAAGGAATAGAAAAATAGCAAACCTTAATATTCTTGTCCTCTCCGCAAGTAATAATGCACAGTTGTTTGTTTGGGTGACAGAATGTGAGATCACTAACATTACCAACATGGGCATCAATCTAGAAAAGCATTCAGAACAGATACCACATCAGCACCTAAACAAATATTACAAGATAAAATGTAGGAACAAAAAACCAGGTAGAGCTCAAAAATTATGAATGCTTTCAAAAAACTATATGTACCAACCTCCAAACGAATCTGCAAACCATCACCTCCATTATAGGAATATATGTGCACTATATGCTTGGAGTATGCCACACCTGAATAAAAAAATGGGGAAAGAAAAGTGACAACCAAATGCAAATATACATCCTAGTTTTTTTCTCCATTTAACAACCAACTCATTCCCAAATAAATCTTAAAATTGCATGGGATCTAGATGGATAAATATGAATGGATCAATTCCACAATTAACACACCAAAAAGAGCACCATCTGGACTCCAAATCACACGGTTCACTGATGCAGTATAGTCATTGCCCAAGGATACCTATTTTGCAATATCAATAATGAGGTTAGGTTGGTCCTAATCATGAAACGAACAATCTAACTTAGGATTCCAAAAGAGAGAGGGAATGTGACAATTTCCTGAACCAAATTCATACCTGCAACGCCATTGAACATGCCCCAAGGTTCAAAACCTTGAAATTTTTCAATATAAGCCTCTCTCGGCTTATTACCTCCCAAAGTGCAATATCACCAATATTTGTTCCAACTAAAATGGGCAGGAAGAGGTCAAAATTCATTTTAGAATGTTGATTAACATAATACTAAGATAAGACGTAAATTTCATTGCATCAAGTGCTAACCAAGAAGCAGCGTTGGTTGCACAGGATGGAAAACCATGCTTTTAATAGCAGAACCCTGATTCAAAATCACTGCAACAGTCTTGGGTATGTCATCAGAAGGATATGCTGAATGAGCTTGGCTCTGTCCAGGGTATGTGGCTTGCAAGTTGTTAGAAGCCACGTTATTAACCTGTGATAGGAGAAGCAGAAGGGAACATTTAACTCTATAGGAAAATACAAAGTCTGAAGTATAAATATATAGTTCAAGAATTCAAGCATCCAGAATCATCACATTTGACACAGAGAAGGAATTTGTATTGTTTATGATCAAAATCAATGCTTGTGAATGAAGTGGCAGAGACCCCATGTAATATATAAGCATGAGGTCACTGGTTCCAATCCTCATACCTGCAGGTATTGCTGATAAAAGAAAAACCAATGTGTGTTTGGCTTCATTATTGGTCATTTTTTCAGGGTGGTGTGTACCATGATAAAACATATGGGCATCCTTTATGGCAACTATTTTCCTTTTCGGTTGAGTTTATATTCTATCTATGAAGGGGAGATTTTATGGGAAAATGTAACTGGTTCTTTGGTTTGGTTAGATTCCACAGGGAATCTCGGTGGGTGAATAAATAAAATTAAATAATTGCAGTTGCACTAAGTTACAAAATTGACTTGGGTTTGACGTTACAGAAGTTGGTTAAGGAATCAGTGTGAGTAATAAAACAATGGTTGTAGGCAAAGAGGTATATTCAAAATAATAGTGATGCATCTGCAATTTTTACCCAATGTGAATCTGGAAGAAAAATGGCAAAAGACCACCAGAAACAAACACCTTCTCCTCCAGCAAGAAAACGATGTTCGCTCAAGGAGTAAAGAAGAATGATCAGGTGATGTTAGCTAAAACGGAGAGAAGCAGATTCCTTCTCCGCCTACTTGGTTAGATTTAATTTGGCTTCCATTTTTATTAGGAGGCATGCAGTTGGTTTAAATTTTAACTAGTGAAGTATCAATTATTCCATGTTCGGAATAGAAATTAAATATAGAAGCTAGTCAATGGAATCTTACCTCTTCTGATATTCCAGAGTGCCTTGGTCTCTTCAGTGCATGCTCAGAATCTGCAGATTGATACTCCACTGCCATGTTGTTGATAAGAGTTCTATGATGTTTCAGCAAAGATGCTTTCCACATCAAAAGAATCCAAAGACAATAATAAGACGGGATTGAGAAAATGAATCAAAGAAGAATGAAACAAAATCAGAACACATGGACCATATAGGAGAGATTTCTGAAACAAGCTATTTAGCCTAATGAAACAAGGAGTGGAACTAAATAAGAAAGCAAAACGGCAAGGACCAACTACCAAAAATTAAACCTAACTAATGAGGTTTCTTCTGCTTTAAGCAGTGATTTGAAGCATAGCCCATGACAGCCTCAGTCCCTGGCAATCAAACGAGAATTAACTAAATTGGATGTCTCGCCACTTATTCCCTTTTCTCTGCTCTTTGCATGAGCATGAGAACTACCAAGTTGCGGGACCTATATCCTCTTTTACTATAATAGTGAGTGAATGAACAATGTATCATAATTAACAAAGCGTTGGGAAACAACTAAAAGACAGGGCTGACTACATACTGCTTTACCAAAATCAAATGCAAATCATAGAGAAATTAGTCTGAAGATCTATCTCATTACACATGAGGATATTTTGTCTCCTTGAAACAAATGCACAGTTTTTTGTAATTAGGTAACAGACCTTCATCATAAGCAACATGAATGCTCTGTCACAAGTTATTATTCCTTGCTTACAATTCATTCTTGAAACATGATATTTACACTTCAATGAAAGCAATGAAGGACAACTCGTTATTTTTCTTCTCATTTTGGGATACACTTCCGAGATTTGGCAAAGACTTACACTAACATTTACCCTGTTTCTTATATATTCATAGTTCCCTGGATTTCTACACCCCCCAGGGACATCAATCTCTTTTCCCTTGCCAAATTGATCTATTAGTTAATAAAAAAAACACTTAAGCCTATAAGACTATACATACCTTTAAGATTTATCAAAAGTAGAGATATGTTCAAAGTAATCCCTGTACTCTTCAATAAGAAGTTCCTGTTCTCATGATAACCAGTGGACCAAATTGTTCCAATTAAGCCTACCTTCTACGAGCGGCATACCACAAAAAAATTATAGAGTTTCTAAAAATCTGTAAGCTCGTACTGTTGTAAATTAATTACTTCTACTTACTGATACCAGGACTTCAATAGGTTCATGACATCCTTTTCTAGCAATACGTGCATAAGCACTTTCCAAAATCAGGATAATTCGGCAAATACTCATTACAAACTATATATTTATTGCTCATGAAAGAGAAACACCTTATCTACATAACTTCTATAACAGGCAATGATTTGGAAAAAAAACATACAACTATAATTTGTTATATGCATAGTTAACACCAGATAACTTGTCAGAGTAAGCAACAACTCGTGCAAGGCACTGTTTAAGGAAGTTGGCCGTACCCGCATTGTTGGGAACTGTATGGTGTGGCACAGAACCACTACCCATCCACGCAGTGGGATACATGAGAACTGTTGGTGTGGACTGGAAATGCTGAAAAATATACATATCACAAATCAACAAAGAGCGGTTTTAATTACAAAAACATCTTAAACAAAACGACAAATTAGGTTTTCTTTATTTTTCTAACTTACCCCATGAGCACCTGATGGTGGTAAACCACCATCTTTCGGAACATGGCCACCCATTAATGGGATGGGTAAAGGGGAATGAGCCTGAGCACCATTTGATGATAGTCCACCACTATAGTCAACAAAGCGGGTTTTAATGTCAGGGCTAAATGCTGGACTTACAAAGCAAATGCTGTCATTTTAAACTATGATTGTACAATAAAAATAAAGAACAATAGTTAAGACTGAAATAAGAACTTCCATCAAAGGAAGGACTCAAAATATATGCTATAATCTTACATGATTACCTCTGGTTTACTAGTGTCATTAGCCTTGCATTCTTGAAATTGGGAAACTGAAGCTTATCAGATAATATTGGGTTTGCCTCAATCAACTTTTTGAGCTCACCAAACAATACAACCCTAGCAGACACGATATCTCCATGGCTAGATAGCCTCTCATTCTCCCTGAAAGTTCAAAATACAAAGGGGGGGTGCCCATGAAATCTCAAGAAAGAATATGACATAAGTTAATACTGTTTAAGGTTACGTTGTAGGTTCCAAATAAGGCAGAATGTCCATAACAAATATGGCATTTTCTTTGTCACTTGATGCAAGAGAGTAATAGCCACAATGCTAACTTTACTACAGCCAATATAATTCTACCGAAAGTGACAAGTAGTTGCAGCCCAAAACTCATGCAGGATGTCATTGGCACTTCCTCAAACAAAGAAGTCTGACATAAAAAATAAAAAAATAAAAAAACAAAAAAACAGAACAACCCCACCCGAAGAAAGAAAAAATAACACAAAATCTTGGAACAAAAATATATAAATCTTGTATCTACTAAGGTGAAAGATGAGATCCTGGAAAAGCAGTATTTGTCAAAATAACAATGTCAAGTGAAAGCAAATGAAGTAACAAGTGGTACTCCTTTTTTCTCTCAAGAAATCCATCATTAAATGACCAAAATGTCCCAGCTATTTAGTAACTCCTTTCTCATAAAAGAAGGCATTAATGCATTGAATTGGAAAATCACACGTCAAGGCAATTGAAAACTGACAGACACAAGATATGAAGAGCACACTGTTATTTATTTATACACGTGAAATTCCACATATTACTATCCAAATGAAGAGTTAACTCATTGCACAAGCTCTGCATTATATAACACTGTACGTACGTACACAGCAAGAAATTTGAAATTCCAAATACGATTCGTCACACAATCATTTTTTTTTTTACTTATATAGCTCTTTTTAGGATTGCGATGATGAGGTAAGGTATACACATCCCCTCGTTCGTGTACTATATATATATTAATAATATGGGTAGGGATTCAGGCCAAAAAACCCCACCATCGAAGGTGGTTTTTTAAAATAAAAGTCTTACTCCTAACTCAGATATAAGGTCATAAATAATACATCTTAATCTGAAGACAACATGCATGTCAGCGCACTTCACAGAAAATTTTCACCCTACCTGAAATTTTCTACAGTCAGAAGTAACGTAAGTTCCTTAAACAGATCTTCATTAATTGCGAAAAAGGATTTCAATTCCTTTGTTAGGATGTTCAAAGCTCTAGCATGATCGTGCCTGCAAACAAAACTTGATGTGTTAAAAGCATTGATGGTAAAAATAGTTTCCAGCTTCAGCTCAAGCATACAGCTATTCACATGTAATTATCAAACAATAACAATTACAGCCAACTGCAAAATAATAATTGACGGAAAACTACTCACTTGTCAAGGGCTTCAAGGTACTTCTGCTTCCGGATCTCAAAGAAAATCTTCATGCAAATTCTACTGTCTTCCACCTTCATAAATCCTGATAAGTACTTCTCAACCTCATCCCATTCACCATTTTTCACACATGCCTCGAAATACCTCATATTAAAGAAAACCCCTGATTCTCTCTCCAATCTTTAAGATAACAAACACAAACACATTCAATATCAAACCATACCCACCAACCATAAATAAAATACATAGAGCATTTAAGTCCAACCCAGCAACACAATCATCTCAATCCTCAAAACTGGAAACAAAATGTATTCAACTCTTTAGTGGCAAGGAATTTAGTTAAATTGACACTCAAACATTCCCAATCACTGATACCCAACATTCTCTTTCACTGCTACTTTTTGCAGCAGCCAAACAAACCCCAATTTTCATCTATACACAATAGAAAACACATTTCACCTGCGAGCAGATTCGTAGTACTTCTCTTCCTCCAAGAACTGGAGTAAGAGAAAAACAAGTTCTCTGTCCATCGCCTGCGAAATCATGCTTCACTTGATCCAAAAGCCTTCACTCCGATCAGCCTAATCCGACCTGTTCAACCACTCAAACACCAAACACACAAAATTCACAGAGTTAGGGTTCCGTTTCCCGCCGATCACAGCGATCCGCAAGACAATTTCAGAAAACATCAACCAAACTCAGCACAAACACAGCCAAACACGCACAAAAACCTCCAGATTACCACATCAATTTTCATTCACTCGTATAATGTATATACCTAAGTTTCTCGCTCAGTAGAGCTTCGTCTTAGAGAGAGAAAGTGGATAGAGAATCGAGCGGAGGAAGACGAAGACCGGCGGGTTTCGTTCTCTTCCGCCTCCTGCTTGTGTATAGCGTCGTCTCTGTCCGTGTGCTGCGCTTTCTCTCTCCTCTTTTTTATTTTCTTTCTCTCTCTACAAAAAAATAAAAACATTGCCTCCATTTATATAGTGAGCTAAAACCCCGAGCCACTCCACCATAGGCATGAATCTTGGGAAAAGTTATCCTGCTTTGTTACTCTGTTGTGATCAGTGTTCCTTCATCTTTCATTCGTCGATGTCTCCGATTTCTTTTTAATGTTGAGAAACGTTGACTACGACCTCCAATCACAGGTGCGTCCATATGAAACGTGATGCGGTGCAGCTACTATAGTTCCTTCCCCGTGATAATGATTCTTTATTCGGTGAGTGATGATAATTAGGGGTTTCACTCGCGGAGTAGCGCGTGCTTTGGTCATTAACAGCCATAGACTAGCATGTTGATGACGTGTTTGGACATTAAGCTAATAAGCGGCTATGCCGCGCGTGGGTTTGGTTTGAGCTGGTGGAAAGAGACAATAACCGGAGCGAAAAGGGTTTGGTGATAAGTGGTTCCTCTTGTTTTATAAGTAGTTTCGCTTATTACGGTTTATAGGAGGCCGTGTCGATTTCATTTAATAGGTTATTATTACACGCAAGTATCACGTGTACTTTGGGGAAAAGAATTGGCAAGGTTTTTCTATTTTTCAATTATTCTGTCTACACTTAACTTGGTTTCCAACAGCATTATTCAAGCATTCTTATTGAGTTATAGATAGACCGGGTCAATCCAGGTAAGGCCCATCGGTGTAACAACGATGAACTGAGAGATAGTCTGGAGGTCTGGGAATTCATTAAGTAATTGTTCCTCCAAAGGAACTGTGCGATCGAGGTTTAAATTTCGTTTATGCTATGGCTGCTCAAGTACTATCATCTTGAACTTTCTACTGCCAATCACTAGTTGACTGGATGCCAAATTTATGGCATACCGGATATTGTGACTTGACCGCTAGAGGATGAAGTTGTGGGTTTCTTCTTCCGATCGGCACGGAAAGAGCTCGAGTATTAGTGGGAGAACCATGGGCCTTCATGAGATCCTTAGTTATACTCGCAGACCTTCGGCCTCAAATGCGCCATCGAGATATTACTTTCTCGCACTTCTCTGTTTGGGCCCGTGTCTCGAACCTTCCTGTTGGGACATGGAACATGGGTGTTGGTTTTCGCTTGGAGGACTCTATAGGCGTCTGCCAGGAAGTGGACCGAGACGCGGATGGCATGAGTTGGGGAGACTACATGAGGATCCGGGTTCGTGTGGACATCAGACTGCCGCTACAGAACCAACTATGGTCCAGACTCGTTGAGTCGGAGGTACGGACCTTATTGCATATTTCCTATGAGCGTTTATCGCACCATGCGAGGGTAAGGAGATCATCTCTCCGATCCCCTGCAGACTCGAGGCCAGCAGGCTCCAGAGCCCGTCATAGTAGACCGAACCCAGAGACAGACTAGTCCTATTTAGGGGTTCATCATGTCGGCCGGTCCCAAAATTTACCCCCACCCCCGGAAACCCTAATGGGGACCAGAAGGGGAAAGGGAGGGTTAGGGCTGAGGACGCTCTCCCTCCCCCACATGCCAGTTTCTTCCCCGT
>JAYMSV010001693.1:0-12315 GCA_036897745.1 Erodium moschatum | reverse complement strand
AGGGATTCTCCTCTACCCTAGCTTCCGTCAGTCTGAATTCGTTGTATTGGTGTCGTCAGACGCTACCGCAATATCACCCTCCAGGCGCTTACAGGAGGTAGTCGATGCCTTGAGTTCTTTAATTAATTGTCTAAGTATCCCCCTTACTGGGAGCTCGTTTCATTTCTGTTATTTCATTTCCAGAGTTTTATTGTTTTTTTTGTTCTGTAAACACTCGCTATCTATAATATACAATCGTTCATTCTAAACAAAAAAAGGATTATACTAGCAATGAAAATTTATCGATATAATTTTATTTTAAAAATTTGGTCAAAACATTAAATTATTAATAAATTAATAAATTAATTGAATAATTTATTATTTTAATAAGGTACTACACAATGAATATAATAATAATTAGTTTGGTAGTTCCTACAAGTCTTATGACCATCGAATTTGTGTTAGTTCCTATTGAGAGTTGAATTGTGAAAGACAAAGACTAATAAATAAAATTCAACCACATTATATTAATTTTTCCAACAACAAACAAAGGCCATTGAAGTGTTATAAAAAAAACAAAGGCCATTAAAGGGTAATAATGTTAGTAGGAAGAGGAGTCATATGAGGGTATATTGGTAATTTACCACGAATAACAATGGTAACAGGATTAAGACAGCACTAATTTAATTAGCCAATCAGTAGAAAGAAGAGCAATCCGAGGGTATATTGATAGTTTAACATGAATAATAATAGTAATAGAATTAGGAAAACACTAATTTAATTGACCAATTAGTAGAAAGAGGAGCAATCCGAGGTATATTGGTAATTTACCATGAATAATAATTATAATAGAATTAGACTATCGACGGTGAAGATTTCTGCGCGTTAAATAGGGGCGTTGATTCGACATCTTTTTGGGAAAAAACCCAAAACCCACGATTCTGTCGATTCGACATCCATGAAAGTCGATGGATTCGTCGACCGTCTATTCGGGTTTAAGCCCGATTCTCCTGTGGAGAATCGCCACGTGACCCAAAAATAAATTCGGCCCATTTTTTCCCACTGATCGGGTCCACCTTTTCTTATTTTTCGTCCAATTAAACTGTGATTAGACATGTGGTAGCCTTAGAGGCACCTCTAGTCATTAACTTGTTGTTGACTGAAAGGATGAGGTTTGAAAGAATAAAAAATTAATAAATTTTTGTATCAGATGACTGGAAGGGATATTTTTTTATAGCCAAGAGGCTGAAAAGGACAAAAAAACAAGAGTTTTAGCTTCATTTCTGTTGGCGCCGACGGTAAGCTTATCGACGCAGTTATCCACCAGCGTTTTTCCGCCGGCTATCCGCTGACGTTTTGATCGTACCCATCGACGGTTCCTTTCTGTCAGCGTTCAACCACCGATTGTAGATCATCTTAGGAAAACACTAATTTAATTAAATCCGAGGGTATATTGGTAATTTACCATGAATAACAATTGTAATAGAATTAGGAAAACACTAATTTAATTAACAATTAGTAGAGAAAGAGGAGCAATCTAAGGGTATAATGATAATTTACCATAAATAATAATAGTATTGCTATTAGGATTAGGAGAACACTAATTTTTAATTAAAACCAACCAATTAATTCAAATTTTCAGAGCAATATTTAAGACATTGCTTTCAGTTATGAATGATGGTCTTTTCTCGCTCCCTCTCCTCGGTGCTTTTTCTATATTTGTCTCTGTTCTTTTGATTTTTCGAAGCCACAACTTTGTTCCTTACTTCTGAATCTTCTCCTCACTGTTCCTGAGCTTTTTCTTGTGCAATCTCTCCAAAAATCGACCCTCGAATTCGAATTAATGTGTAAGTTGAGCTTAATCAGTAAGAGGAATTGAAGATTTGGACCTGAAACGGGTACGGCCATTAATGATGATTTTTTTTTACTGATTTTGCTTCTCTCTCTGAAACCCACTTTTTTTCAGGACTCGCCATTGCAGTTTCGTGCCTTGCTTCGCGAGACCCATGAATTTTTTGACCTGAGAACTGAGAAAGGTTTGTGGGTTCATGGAGTTTTTGAGCAAATTCAAGCGCTCGAACCCTTTTGAGCCTTCTCTGGCTGTTCTCGGGTTTTTTTTAGCTACCCTTCTCTTCTCGGCCTGTTTCTTCTACTCCGACTACGGCGGCGCCTTCGCCGGAGGAGTACGGTGGCTGAGGGCTGATGGGTCGTCGCCGATGAACGAGACGGTGTATAAAAGACCGAACTTTCTGGACCAGGACGGTGATGGGTGTGATGTTTTTGATGGGAACTGGGTTTGGGACCAGAGCTATCCTCTGTACGAGAGCAAGGATTGTAAGTTTATGGATGATGGGTTTCGGTGCTCCGAGAATGGGAGGTCCGATGGGTTCTTCTCGAAGTGGCGGTGGCAGCCGGAGAGTTGCAACTTGCCCAGGTAATTGCAGTGTCTCATCACATTGGTTTTTTTGGGTTTTTTCAATTGAAGCTTGCTTGATTTTTGTTGTTTTAGTGCTTGCTTTGTGTTTTGTTTGCTGAGGAAGTGGTGATGGTCAAATGCTATGGTGGTAATCATCAAGTTTTCTGTTAGAGATTGTCCAATTTTTTCATGCTTTAGTGTTTACTTTCTGTTTGTTTGCTGAGAAAGTGGGAATGGTCAAATGCTATGCTGGTAATCATTGATTTTCAATTGGAGCTTGCCCGATTTTTCTTGTTTCGGTGTTTGTTGTCTATTTATTTGCTGAGGAAGTGGTGATGGTCAAATGCTATGCTGGTAATCATCGATTTTTCACTTAGAGCTTGCCCAATTTTTCATGTTTTAGTGCTTACTTTCTGTTTGTTTGCTGAGAAAGTGGTGATTGTCAAAGGTTAAGCTGGTAATCATCAAATTTTCAGTTAGAGCTTGCCCAATTTTTCATGTCTTGGTGCTTTCTTTCTGTTTGTCTGCTGAGGAAGTGGTAATGGTCAAAGGCTATGCTGGTAATCGTCGATGTTTCAATTGGAGCTTGTTCAATGTTTCTTGTTTTGGTGATTGTTTTCTGGTTGTTTCCTGAGAAAGTGATAATGGGAAAAGGGTATGTTGATAAAATCATTGATTTTGTGTGGTTAAAGTTCAAAAATCAAAGCTTTTGAGTTTTGCTGAACAATGAGGTTTGGTTTGTCTATGAGTTTTGAGTTGTACAGATGCTTCATTGTAATTTTGCTTGCTATGGAACCAGTGGCAATTTCGGTAATTTGAATATCTCAAACTTGTCATGATATAATGATGGCTTACACTATGTGGATGCAATTGCAGTCTCATCTAATTGATTTTTCAATGGCTGCTTGCCCAATGATGGCTTACACTATGTGGATGCAATTGCAGTCTCATCTAATTGATTTTTCAATGGCAGTTTGCCCCAATTTGCTATTCCTAGCATTTAATTTCTGTTTGTTTCCCAAGAAAGTGATGATGAGAAAAGGGTATGCTGGTAATCATAGATTTAGCGTGGTTAGAATTCAAAATTCAAATCTTTTTCCTTGTGCTCAACAACGAGGTTTAGTTTGTCTATGAGTAGTGTCTCACCTCATTGATTTTTCAGTTGTAGCTTGCCCAAATTTTCTATTTGGTTGGTGTTTACTTTCTGTTTGTTTCCTGAGAAAGTGATGATGAGAAAAGGGTATGCCGGTAATCATTGATATAGTGTGGTTAGAGTTCAAAAATCAAACCTTTTGCCTTGTGCTTAACAATGAGGTTTAGTTTGTCTCTGAGTAGTAGTGTCTCACCTCATTGATTTTTCAATTGTAGCTTGCCCAAATTTTCATTTTGATTGGTGTTTACTTTCTGTTTGTTTCCCGAGAAGGTGACAATTTCTCTATTGATAACAGATTCGATGCTAAGAGAATGTTAGAAAAACTTCAAAATCGCCGTGTTGTATTTGTTGGAGACTCCATTGGAAGGAACCAATGGGAGTCGTTCATCTGCATGCTCTCCTCGATTATTCCTAACAAGACTTCGATATATGAAGTCGATGGAAAGCCGATCACAAAGCATATGGGGTTTTTGGTGTATAGATTCGATACTTTCAACTGCACGGTTGAGTATTACCGAGCACCGTTCATCGTTCTTCAAAGCCGACCCCCGCCCGGATCTCCAAAGGGTGTGAAGACGACTTTGAAATTGGATAAATTAGATTGGACTTCTTATCGGTGGAAGAGTGCTGATATTCTTATACTCAACTCCGGGCATTGGTGGAACACGGATAAGCTAACGAAAGTGTAAGTATTTATATATCAACAACGTAAGCATATAGATTGTAGTTTGTGAGAACGGTGTTTTATGAAGTACCATATGAACGCTTTAATATTTCTATGACTTAGTTGCATATAACTACCTTTATGAGTAGCCCACAAACACGAGATCTTGTATTAAAATTTCCAGACAGAATTCACTAAGGAATCATGTGTTTGTGGGACATACAATGGATGGTCATATGACACATGACTACCCTTATGAATTCCACATGTCATCGTCATACAAAATAGACGGAAACCATTGATTTTTTATTCTTATTTTTTTGTCACATGATGAAAAAAACGAAAATTCAACGGTTTCCGTCTGCTTTGTATGTATGATTGTGGCACATGGAAATTCATAAGTAGAATCATGTGTTTTGGGAAATTCCTAAAGGTAGCTATGTGCAATTTACACTATTGAAACATGGGACATACAATGGATGGTTATATCTTATTTATGTAATTGTTTAGGGGATGTTATTTCCAAGACGGGGCAGAGGTGAAGATGGAGATGAAAGTTGAGAATGCTTACCGGAGATCAGTAGAGACGGTGATAGATTGGCTTGGAACTGAAGTTAACATGAGCAAAACTCAAGTCTTCTTCAGAACTTATTCTCCGGTACATTTCAGGTTAGGTTCATCATTTGTTACTCGTTATGTTATGTTCTTGGGATGATTGCAAAAAAGTACGCAGTGGTATTCATTTTGTGCAACTTGTAGCCCTCTTCTTTCACAATTCCAAACAAGGATCCTGAACTGTCTTTTTGGTGCAATCTATACAAAAGTGACAATTTTACCCTTACAATTTATTTTCAAAAAATAATAAGTAAAAAAAATCCAAATTTTCACATCCCTTAATCCCCGTCCTTTCTTCCTCTTTGTACCTTACAAAGAGTAAGGGGTGTGAAAATTTGGATTTTTTTGTTCTCTAATTACTATTTTTTAAATTTAAATTTCCAAGGATAAAATCATCATTTTTAGACAGAGTGCAATAAAAACAAGTTTACGGCCTTTTTTTCCTGCAATTATCAAAGAAGAGGACTACAAATTACAAAAATGAATACCTCCGGGTATATTTGCACAATTATCCCTTTGCTCTACAATGATCGTCACATTCCCGAGCCAATTCTATAACAAATTTGTCAAGTGATGTAAGTTGATCATGTCATAAGCACAGTTCTTGTGAGCTAGCTAATCCTATGTTGATATGGATGAGTCTCTCCATTCATGTCGTGGTGCCTTACAAAATATATATAAACAGAAATCTCAAGACCCAGGGATGTTTAAGAGGGTCATTTGTAGGGTACAGAAGCTAGGGTTGATTTCAAATAGTTACCCTTATGAATTGTCCATCAGTAGATAGTTACCCTTATAATTTTTTTTGCATTTAACTGCCTTATGTTTGTCCACTTTTGCACAACCACACATACTTCAGGTAGTTAAGTGGAATACAAATCTATAAGAGTAATTATCTTTCCGTAGACAATTCTCATATGGGCAACTATCAGCAATATCCAAAAAAAACAAATGTTTTAAGTTGTGAGAACTCTTGTTAAAATTATGCTTGTTAGGTCAATTTTCAGTTTCAAATTAAGTTTAAACACGAATCGAGAATGAAACTCAAATTGTGGATCTTTAAAATTTGTTTCTTGGGGCTATATTAGGCTTGAAAATAAATTGAAGCTTAGTATTGAAAAAAATCGGTTAATTAAAAAAATAAGAAGTTATTATTTAGTTCAAATTTATAATAATAATTACATAACTGGCACATTAAATCTGTATTTTAAGTTGCAAATAGCTACTCACATGAATTGTCCACCTACAGAAACCCTTTGAGAAACTATGGTATAAGATACGTTTTAAGTACTAACACATGACGTATTCGATGTATGGATTTTAACAGCGGAGGAGACTGGAGAAACGGAGGAAGCTGCCACAACGAAAAACTACCCGATCTGGGCCCTTTCTTGCCTTCATCCGATCCACATTTCAACATTATGGCCGATGTATTATTGGAGCGCAGGAACGAGTCACAAGTAACAAAACTCGACTTGCTGAACGTGACAAATATGTCAGCCCGTAGAAAAGACGGGCACCCGGCCGTGTACTATCTGGGCCCAAATGCAGGCCCAGCATCGCTCCACCGTCAAGACTGTAGCCACTGGTGCCTCCCCGGAGTTCCTGACTCTTGGAACGAGCTTATTTATGCGCTCTTCCTCAAGCGCGAGTCTCTTGGTTCGCGTAACTTGACAAACTCTTCCCTAATTTTGTGACGGATACAAATTTTGCACATATGTAAAGTTGGGATGATTGGGAGTTCAGCAAAAAGGTATACATACACAGATGTTTTTATCATTTTGGTTAAGGTGTTTTTTTTTCTTCCTGACAATGGACAAATAGAAAAGGTTCGGTATAGGGAATTCTTGGAATATTTTTCTCATATATGGTATAAGCGTAAAGAAAGTTTGAATTTTTATGGGATGACGGCAGAAATCTACTGTGTACTTTGAATTGTTTGCAGGTTGTTATTGGTATCTTTACGTTGTAGCAAATTGTTACTCTATACTTTCTTTTAGTTGCATCTTCTACAATGGAGTTAAAGTTCGATAGGAAAGACCACTACACCTATAAAAATCTCGGGTTCTTGAGATACGGTGGATCTTTTTGAATTCTTAAAAGTACACTATTTTTGTCATTATCTAATTTTTACTCAAGGATAATTGCAAAAATTTACAGAGAACTATGCGCGTTTTGCAAAGACTTGCGGTGAACTATTTTTAGTTGCAAAAACTTACGCTATGCTTCTCTCTATGCTCTTGGGTTCAGTCCAAGGTCTTTTGTTATTATATAATGTTGAGGTCTCTGAACTGATATGCTGAGAAATCAAAATGTGAATGTTAAGTTGATTCTGGGCAGGACATATATCTGTTGTTGTTCTAGATAAGGTTGCTATGGGACAGTGAAGAGATAATTGATGACCCAGAAAAAAATAGAAGACCCAGAATCAGATCATTGAGTTTGGTAAGAAATAGTGTTAGTCTTGATCAATCAAGCCAGTTTAGTAGTATTTTGGGATGATTACAAAAAGTATCGTGAACTTGTCCCTCGTTAGAATTGTATGGAAATGACGATTTTATCCTCACAATTAATTTTATAAAACAAGAAAAAAAATGAAAACTCCAAATTTTCAAATGACTTAATTTTCTTCCTACAATACAAAGAATAACAAATTTAAGGGTCCACATGGGTTAGCATCGTGGTGAATATCTATTTACGTCTCACCTCTCCTTGAGGTCACATGTTCGAATCCTGGTGGGTACATTTGCTTGGGAGCAAGTGCGGGTGTTGAGTTAGATTAGGTTAAAGTAGGATTTCCCTGCATTTCTCTCTGATAGAAAAAAGAGTAACAAATTTAAGGGATGAAAATTCAGATTTTTTGCTTATAAACTACCATTTTTAAAAAGATTGAAGGGTAAAATTGTTATTTCGGAACAAAATTATACAAAGTGCAATAGGAGGAAAGTTCATAGACGTTTTTGCTGTCACAAAAAAGACTACAAATTACAAAAAAAAAACAATACCTTGCAATCATCCCTAGTGTTTTTTTTTTGTCAGAGTAAAATAATAAATTATAATGTAGTCCTAGTCTAGGTTCACCGAAGGTCAATCCTCAAATTAACGTATTGCCAAACTCGTTAGATATGAGGTTCGAGTCATCATATCCTAAAAATTAGGATAAATTTCATCTCACTACCCTAAACTTTTCATATTCTATTTCTACTATCCTAAATTTTTTTTCTCACCTCACTACCTAAAATCGATATTTTGGCACTTTAATATCTACCGTTAATTTTCTGTTTATATTTGGATGGAAAATGACCATTTTTGGATGGACAAGTAAACAAAATTAACGGTAGGTACTAAAGTGCCAAAATCTCAATTAGAGTAGTGAGGTGAGGGGAAATGAAATATGAAAATTTTAGAATAGTGAGATGGAATTTACCGTAAAAATTACCCATATGGATCTTCTAAACTATGGTCAATACCGGATGTTTCAAATCCAAAAATTAGTCACGCTCAACACGTGAAATCAGTTTGACATCGACTGATTGACTTACAAAATATCATGAAAATCATCGAAACCCCATTCATTTTTATTGGAATCAAACATGGTATCATGACACAAACAACTCAATTCTCAAGTGTATATAGCAAATGATTCAATTCAAGACCCTCACATATCCATGCCGGACAAGAAGTTGTCTCCGGAAATGGAAAGTTAGGTCAAAACCCCTCCAAAAGGAAAGCTAAAAAAATCAGAAACATCATGAACCAACAATACAAGGAAGCAAAAGATAAGGTTCCACTCCCACTTCCATCTCATCACAACAATTCTGACAGACCCACAAAGTAAAGTTTCAAACTTTGGATCGAGGAAACCCGATAATACGTCTCAAGACGATCTTTTTTAACGCGAATGTGTTGTGTTTACGGGTTTTTTCAAGGGCGCCGATACATGTTTCTCCTGTCATCGAAAGCTGACCATTTCTGTTTGTTTTTTTTCTTAATTTTTGTTAATTTTGACAGGAAATCACCGGAGAATTTAGAAATCCTTAAAATACTCGTACTTCCAAACCCTAAAAAAAATTCCCGAATCCTAAACCCATAACCACTTTTCTCCTCCAACTGAGTGTAGTTTAGTGTTCTAAGGTATAGAGTTTGGAGTAGGGGTATTTTAGAAATTTATGAAGTTTTTGGGGTATTTTAGATATTTATGAATTTTTGGGGTATTTTTTGTTAATTTTTACCGGAAATCCCATAAAACTTAGAAATCCCTAAAATACCCGTACTTCCACACCTTAAAAAAAACTTCTCGGATCCTAAACCCATAACCCATTTATCTTTCTCTTCCAACTGAGTGTAGTTTATTGCTTTTTAAGGTATAGAGTTTGGGGTAGGGGTATTTTGGGAATTCCTGTATTTGTTGGGATTTTCGATCCAAATGAGCAAAAATGGTTAACCGATAATAAACGATATATGCAAATGCCTTTTTGAAAAAAGAGAGAAAACACACATCACGTATTTTTTTTATCAACAAATTTTTATAGACGTAGTCTTCAAATTGAAGACCAAACCCGAGGAAAGCCCTCAAAGATAGAAATATAAACAAAGGCAACCTAAAAAGGTCTCTAAAACCAAGATTTGCATTACTGGTCTGAAACCGAGATTTTTCAAACATGAAGTAAATAGATAAGCACATCACGTCCACGTTAAAAAAATTGCTCGATAACAAAATTATCGACATCCTCCTTAGATCAATCACTAAACGGGTATTGCTCATACCTCATCTCACAATCAACAAGCACCACCCGACCCCCGATCCTGTTCGGACAAGAACCAACCAAGTCAACTCTCGCAGCAGCCAAACACGCTCCACATTCGGAGCTTCCGAGGTTGCCTGTCTTATTGCAGCTTCCATGTCCGTACGCGAAAGCGTTCGGGTACGGCGAGATGGTGAAGAAGTCAAAGCCGTCTCGGGCCGGCGTTGACGAGACGACGTCGTCGAGGACATAGCTCAGGCTGACCCGAAAAGGGTCTCCGTTGGAGTACGTGGCTCCGTTACATAGGACTTGTTTAAGGTTTGTGTTCTGAGACCTTGTCGATGTGGTGCTCAAGACGAAGAAGAAGAAGAAGAGAATGATCGATTTCATGTTTTTGTTTCTGGGTTTTTGAGATCTGATATGAGAGCTTGATGGGTCTTCTCTAATTGGTTTATCCACCCAATTTTATGTATATGAACTCTTGTTCTTATCCTTGACTTTGTCTTCTTTGGTTTGTAATTGTTCATTTGTCTTTATTACCTTAAAGTATAACAAATTGGTGGTACACCTAGATGAATTATTTGGATGTTGTCTCAAATTTTCTTGCTTTGTGTTCTTAATCTTCTGCATGTGCACCATGTTGTGCTACTTTGTTTACTAAGTTATACTTATAAGCCTCATCATACATAGGAATAATTGTAGAAAGTACTGTGAGAAGTGTTCTAAAAATTTCAATCAGGTCTTGTCTAGGCGTCATTTTCTTGTTAGTTAACTCGATTAATTCCCAAAAAGGTCTTAGCCGCCCGACTAGCCGCCAAAAGTAGTATGATCAGTGTTCTAAAAATTTCGACCAGATCTCGTCTAGGCGTCATTTTCTTGTTGACTGACCTGATTAATCTTCAAAAGGTCTTAAATTTTCAAATGTCTTAACCGTCCGACTGGCGTCTAACGATTTGTAAAACCTTGACTATGAGTTATTTAGTTTTTATAAGTTGTATAATCTTTCTTTGGTAATTGTAAAAACAAGTATTCTGAACCTGTATCTTTATTGCATTTTGCTTAATTTTGATCCAAATGGACTATTTTATCATTTCAAAAATAATAAGTAAAAAACAAAAATAAAATCTAAAATTTTCATTTATATTAATTTTATTTCCTTTTGTACATCCGGAAGAACAAG
Organism: Erodium moschatum; assembly: GCA_036897745.1. Classification (NCBI taxonomy): domain Eukaryota; kingdom Viridiplantae; phylum Streptophyta; class Magnoliopsida; order Geraniales; family Geraniaceae; genus Erodium; species Erodium moschatum. Next base: position 1,563 of record JAYMSV010001693.1, on the reverse strand, counting down.
GAAAGTAAACAAGTAAAAATACTTGATTTTTTGTTTTCTACTTACTATTTTTTAAATTTAATATTTCAAGGATAAATTTATTATTTTGAAACACATTTACACAAAGTGCAACAAGACAAGTTCATGATATTTTTGTGATAATTATCAAAAAACAAGGCTACCAGTTGACACCTCATGGTATTTCTTTTACAAATGTCCCTTATATATTATAAAAATAATTATGGTTGAATAGAAATAAGTAAAGTTCAAAGACCAATATAAATGGTTTGAGAGTTATTTTGAAAAATATAACTAAGAATTGAGTTTATTACCCATAAGGATATTATGATTGGTTTATACAAATATTATGATCCAATATCGAAAGTTGTTCGAACATTTTTGTTTGAAATCAGTTATGATTTGTCGTTTTATTCCTGATAAAAAATTAAACGGTTACAAAAATACTCAATATCCCCCTGTCACGACCTGAATAATCGTACTTTTTTGAACACTCTCCTCTCATTTGCTATACGTTTTGTTTTGTACTCATTCAAGATTTGATATATATACCCTTTATTTACATCTATATATAACACTATATGGACTCACACACATACATATAATAAATATATAAATTATAAAAAAAAAACATATCTATCTATCTATCTAGTGTTGAAACCAGCAGTTTCTCCAAGCTCCTCAACCTCCTTTGCAAGCTCCTCGACCTTCTCTACAATCTCCATAAGCATGAACACGAAGCTTCCCATGGCAAGCTCTTCACCACTGTTCAACGAACCCGGTTCGATTCCATCACAAGACATGACCCGGCTCAGCTCCAACCGGGATGACTTCAGCTTCGACCCGACCGGTTGACTTTTCCTCATGTCCACGAGGCTTTCACCGAGCTCTCGCAGTGACCATGCGAGCGTTGACCCTACATCTTCGCATGGCTCCTTGATTGACTGTCTGAGAGTCGCTGATGGCTGAAAAATAATAATATAATATTATCAGTTTCGGAGATGTTAAGGTTCGAGAACCTTTTGTTTGTAGTATGTAGTACGGTTCGGATAATCAAACCGGTCTTGTACTTGACCGGAACTATTTATAGTTATGCGTTATTTATATTTTTGAGTACCGATCAGTTTTCGGTTATAACCTATCTGGATCGAATTCACTTGAACTTGCTATTTTAGGTCGCTTAAGCTTGCACGGTTTTGTGTAGGGGTGGACACAGTTTGGGTTATCAAACTGAAGTCCCATAATTCAGTGGCGGAGCTAGCTTTTACGGTGAGGGGACATCAAAAAATTTCAACGGTAATACAGAACGTCAAAAAAATTGAAGGGGTACAACTAGAAAATTATAAGAATTTAAGGGGTGTTTTTGAAAAAAATCAAAAACTAGTAGCAAAATTTTTAAAAAATATTGAGGGGTCACGTGCCCCCGTTGGGCCCTACGTGGCTCCGCCAGTGCCATAATTTGATATTGAACCAAAAAAATCGGTTATGTGAAAATCAAAACTGAAGCTGACACCAAACCTTATATAATTATCGGTTATTTATGTTTCTGACTACGAATCAATTTTT
>JAYMSV010001692.1:0-12315 GCA_036897745.1 Erodium moschatum | reverse complement strand
GGGGGGAGCCAATCGAGCCTCGTCGGTAACGACCACCGGACGAGATGCAGAGACCATGGTTTGGGGAGCAGGAGGCGCATGCTTCGAGATCTCAGCATCTAGTCTTCTTCCTTAGCGGTATTGAGAGCGTTCAGACGACCGACGAGCACTGTGAGAACCATGGTCGTAGCGAAGCCAAGAGCCACGACCTTGCTCCCATGGCCGCCGGAGTCTGGAGCCACTTCTCACCCGCTCCAAAGTCCGTCGGACAATCAACCAAACCCGCATATCAGGCCACCGATAGCTGCGACGAGATCTCCCTTGATGAAGCTCATCGCTCCTCTGATGTCCACCACCGTAGAACTCTAAATCGCCGGCAAAGGACGACTCCTCTGTCCTGTCCAATCGGGTAAATCATACCCTAGACCTTCGTCTGTCCAACCCAACTCTCTGATTGGAGGAGGTCTCTGAGCACAACAACGCCGTCGGCGGCCAGCCATGAGGCAAATACCCAAGCAAGCCTCAAGAAGGACGCGTACCATAGCGCGTGGAAAAAGATGAAGTACCATTGAACTTTGCATGTGAAGTCACGTGGTACTAAACGCAAATTAAATAAGGAAATTCCGTCATCATTCCGGCATAAGCTCTTGGATCGTATATCAAAAGGTATAATGGAGCACTTTGTGTCTATTGGAATTCTGGAATCCCTTAACTTCGTAGACCTTGAATATTGTGTTGATTGCATAAAAGGAAAACAGACCAAAACAAAGAGATTGTGTGTCAATAGATCTTCAGGTGTTTTAGAATTGGTTCATACAGATATTTGTGGGTCATTTCATACCTCTTTTTGGAATGTTCAACGATATTTCATAACATTCATAGACGATTACTCACGTTTAGAGTACTTATATCTCATTCATAAGAAATCTCAGTCTCTAGACGTGTTCAAAGCTTATAAAGTTGAGGTTAACAATCAACTCAACAAAAGAATTAAGAAAGTCATATCTGATAGTTATGGTGAGTACTATAATAAATATGATAGCTCATGAGAGCAACGTTCATGACCATTTGCTAAATTTCTGAAGGAATGTGGCATTGTTCCGCAATACACCATGCTTAAATCTCCTACCATGAATGGTGTAGCTAAAAGAAGACGTATGATTCTTAAGGACATGGTAATGAATATGATTACCTATTCCACCTTACCCGAGTCTCTTTGGGAAAAACACTAAAGACATCAACTTGTATTCTGAACAGAGTACCAAGTAAAGCAGTAACAAAAACACCTTATGAGCTTTGGACATGCCAAAATCATAGTAAAACATCACATATATTAATAACTGGTGATAGAATGTCTTACTATGTACAAAAATCTTTAGTAAGAAGTAGGATCATCATCAAAGAATAATCCATCAAGTCATGGACTAATAGCATAGTTTAATTGGGTTTGACAATATTGAAACTCGAACACTAATATACACTATAAAGTATAAATGTTGAATAAGAAAGCAAGACTAACTTGAACAAAATAAGAAGAAGAAAAAACTCTTCCAAAATTATTTCAATAAGAAGAGTTATTACAAAAGTTTAATTTCATAATTAAATAAAACAATAAGTAGAATTGGCTTTACATACCTATCATGTGGAGTTGTATTGTACAGACTCTAGAGAAATGATTCACTCATAAGAGATGAAGATGTTTCTCGATTGTTAACACGGAGATGCTCAATATAGAGGAAAAATCATGGATCATGAACATGAATGGTTATTTTTTTTTTATGATTTCTTAGTCACAAATCAAAAGGACCAATAAGCACGAGCTTGTTTATAAGCTTCCTTAATCTTTAGAGAGCAACAACGGTTAAATGAAGTTGGGCATATATCCCAGGTAATAGGGAGAATATATTTTTCTTTTCTTATTTGGTTTCTACCGGTTAACCGATAGGTTTCAATATCGAATACCCTTAGTTCATGAAAATTCTCACCTATCTACTACCTTATGCCATTACTATCGGTTTTGAAGGTTTACTTTTTTCGGTTATATTTGATTGATCCTAGTTAGAGCCTATATTTAGTATTTAAAAATGATTTTAAAAGTGCGAAAATTTGTATTAGTTGATGACAATAGCTAGTCATACACGACGTCACATATAAACTAGCATAATTGGATGTAATTGTCTAGAATTATCTTGAACCTATCACACTCGAACTTGACATGAATATATCTTATTTATGTATAAATGTGAATCCTTAGATATTTAGACTTTTGTATAGAATTCTAGGCGGTAAATCTTATCCATCGAGGGTGTCTTGTTAGAAATTAATCTTCATCATACATCTGATATTTGAGTTTTATAAATAGATGTTGAAGCTCATGTTTTCAATATCATATAGTATAATATGTCTATATGATCAACATTACTTATTTTCTTTTTATACTATATTATAAGAAAAAAAAGACATCGATCAAATTCTCGCTTAAGGCCTAATAATCATTTAACCGACCCTAGATCGGTCTCCCATTTTGGGTTCCGTAAAACCCTAAAGGCGAGTAAGAAGCTAACAGAAGCGAGCAAGGAAGAAGTCATTGTAAGCGAAGAACTTACCATCAGTTGTGACCTCTCTCCTGCCCTCTTTACTCTTATTCCCAGTAAATTGCTTTAGAGGGATTGGTTGATAACTATTCTCGATATGGAACATGCTTATTTTTCCATAAACTCTTAAGGATTGTGTCATGTGCTCATCACCAGGGAGGGTGACCGAAAAATACACCAACCTAATAGTTCTAACCTTCCTCATTAGGTTGGCAACAATATTTTCGAGCACATAATCCCCAAGAAGATGAATTGCATCGACTATAAGAAGTTTTAAGCACGGTCCACACATTCGAGTGATGAAATGTACATTCTTTAGAATAGTAACAAGAACTTGTGATACTTTAATCTGGCGAGTTAGTGACGGTCTCCACTTATCTCATTCACATTAACTTTAAGATGTTGTAAATTGTTAGAAATTAGTGTTCACTATACACTTTACATTTTTGCGTTTTATATTATAAATAGATGTTGAAGGTCATTTTCTCAATATTATTTAGTATAATCTGTCTATATAATCAACATCACTTATTTTCATATTATATTATTTTATAAGAAAAAAGACATCGATCAAATTCTTGCTTCAGGCCCCAATAATCATTGACCCGACCTTGGATCAGTCTCCCGTTTCGGCAACTGCAAAACCGTAAGGGTGAGTAAGAAGCTACACAGAAACAAGGAAGGAAGAAGTCACCGTAAGTGAAGAAAAACTTACTGTAACCTAACGATCAAAGAGGAGGGAACTCTATTCTCAGTTTGCTTGAAGCTTTATTTGCCGCAAAAGGAAGGAACATCGGAACATAAATGTTTCAAATCTCTCCCCTATAGTATTGTAATATCCTTGTTTTACCTTTTCGTTTTGTCCAAACATCTTTTTTTTTATAAAGATCGGATTTTTATTTTTTAAAAAAACCCAAAAACTCCAAGAAGGAAATAAAAGGAGAAAACGAGACATAACTCGACGGGATCTATCCAACGACAATCACAAGGGGTCCGTTAAGTAATCGCAAGATCGAGGACATGAAAAACACAAGACGGGTAGAGCACACGGAAACAAAAAGACAGAAACAAAAAGACCGATACACAATGACCAAAGCACGAAACACAAGGCCAAAGCTGATGAAAAACAACATAACTACACAAAAAAAAACACGGAGGAAGAACCGAAATAACACTTGTACGAGGTCCCCAAGCACCACGTGACAATCACAAGGGTATATCTTACTGATTGCTCTTAGTCTGTTCAGCTGAAGTTGTACAAGGAGATCATGTCGGTTACGCGAGGTTTGAATTTGATTTCAAATGCAGCGTTGCTCAGAGATTCTGGGGATTCCGATTTACCTTCGGATCCCAGCAAGCAATGTAACAATCCACTGTCTACGAAGTTTGTTTCCGAATTCGTTGGTTTGGATCGAGACATTGGTAGTAACATTGATCAGCCTTCTTCTCTAGAGATCGTTGTACAACAATATCAACTTGTTTTGTTGGATCAAATAGCGGTTAGCGATCAAGAAATTTTAGATGGGTCCTACACCGTCTCGGTTGCTGCTGACTCTTCTCGGGTACACGTTGCGGGTTGAGAATCCCGGGGAAGGCTTTCGACGATCCGCACTTGAGTTATGATGATGACAAGTGGTACGAGGACGAGAATTAAAGTTTTATAGTCGGTTGAGGTTGAGCTGCTTGCGTTGTTTGCGTGTCTAGTTTGTTTGTGTTAGAAATATATCTAGGCCAATATCGATTATGTATGACATTATCATTTATTAATATAATGAAAATTTTATTATCATTTTATAAAATGTTAATTACGTGAATAATCAACTCTATGTAAGGTCATCAAGTATGTGACTTTTAGATAGATAAATAGTATTGTTCATTGATCCCTAATCCTAATGATTAGTATGATGTTGACTCGTGATCATGTTTTTCTTATCATGCATATAAGATATGAAGTCAAATCATAAATACTATTAGGCGAAAGAGTATTGGAGGACCCAACATGAGTATTGTACATAAGAATCGTCATAAGTATTTCTCAGTTCCGTAATATTGCTTAAGTCCTTTGACCTTATCATGGATTTCTATATGGATGGTTTGCATCTTGACACAATGCAACATTGTCTTTAATCGGACAATAATAAAGATTGTCTTTGGATACATAATCATTTATATGAGAAATGTCAGTGATCGATGAAGAACTTGTCCCTCATGCAAATATGAAATAGATATCGTTGGGACCCTTGATAAGTGAGATTGTGGAAATGCATGGCTATATGAATCGATAATGATTTATCACTAGCAGTTTACTTGGGATCAAGAAACTAATGATCGAATGTAATAAGGATGATGGTCATATGCCTTATATTCGACCAAGATATCAGAGACAAATGGATTAAGATATTAACAGTAAAAGATTAATCAGATTGTCGATTTTCATATAACTTTGGGAAGTTATAACGCCTTGCTAGAGGCTAATTATGTCATGTGGACGAAAAGAGGATTTCGAGCCCACTGCTAATGTTGTATGAGCCTACAGGATCGCACACAACAACAAACCCAAAAATCGAAGGGGCATTAGAAGCCCAATTAAATTAACTATTTACATTATATTCAGATATAGTATAATGGTTTATTAATTCGTTTTTTCTATAATATGATTTCTTTATATTGATAATTGTCTCACGCAGATAATTGTTTTTATTTGAATTTCAAATTCAAAGAAATTGAAATAGTTTCAGTTTCACGTTTTGCTAAATATTCTCCGCATTATTGGCTTATTTTTCGTAACCACTTCCTTTCACGTTTTGGAAGTGAAACAAGCAAATCTGACAAGTTAGTTCAACAAAATAAGAAGAAAACCCAAAGAATAAATATAGAGAGAAAAAGAGAGAACCGAGAAGGTGCTAGCACACAATTTTGGGAGAAAACCTTGTTGGTGTGGGTATCGGCAGAGGACGGTTCCTGTTGGAGACGTCTTGATCGCAAAGAGCAGAAGCATTGTATATCCCGAAAGTTCGTGTCTCGAACCAGGCCAAAATTTTGCTCTTCCTAATCCGCACACCGACCATCACAAGATCGGTTTGTCTCTTTTGACACCGGGAACACGCCGAGAACCACCAGTTTTGGTTTTTCCAGTACCGTTGGTGGTCGGTTCCCGGCAATACAGACTTTTTGCCCAGCCCTATTAAAAAAAGTTGTTCAAGAACATATAATTGAGATTTCCCCTTCGCCCTCTGGGATAATGAAAGTAAGACAATGATCATAGGTTTTTTTGTATTCTTATTACGGAGAACATTACGGAGAAAAAACAAAATACATATAGAAACATGTAGCAAAGGCAACCAGTTCCATCATACCAAATGTAGGCGAAATACATGAAACGGTAAAAACCTCCGAGTTTGATATTCTTTCAACTTTGTATTCTTGGGCACCGCCGTCAAGCTCCGTAGCCACCGCCGTCTCATTCCCCGGAACAAAAACCTTAACATCCTCGCAAAGCGCGTGCAGACTAGTCGTGTCACTTTTGTATGTAATGTCTGCATTCAACCTCACCGCGCCGAACCAAACCGTCTTTTCGCTCTCCATATTCATCATCGCATCCCCGGGAAAGCTCGCACAAACTTCCCCAAGACTTCGGGTCTGTACACCATGTCAGAAAAGAATCAAGTCATCCGAACAATGTTAAAAGCATCAGCCTGAATCTTCCCCACGTCCTCGTCAATTGTCTCCACTCTACTTTTAAATATCACTTCATTCCTCTACAACCATATGTGCCAAACAGTGATGTTACCAACCTTCATCCACACCTTCCATAACCAGTCAGGCAAAGACTCCCTCCAAATCAACAAGGAAACCCGCAAAATCCCTTGGCATCACTCAAAGAAAAGACCACCAACCATGAATCCTACTCCAAAATTCCCAAGCATAAGAACAATACATAATTGGCTGAGCAGAAGAAAAAAATGCAATGTTGAATACAGATATTTGACCAGATCATAAAAAAAAAAAAAACAAAGCAAATATATGAGAAATTCAGTAAGTGTTGATTTGATATCTCCTGCTTCCCTGAATACTTTACAAACCAATTTCTTAGACACTCGAATGAAGTTATGCATCTAAAATGAATCTTAAAGAATGAAAAACATGATATATTAATTAATAGTGCTAGAATGTCTTGCTTTATATTAAAATGTTTAATAACAAATATGATCATTTATCAAAGAATAATCCATGAAATTCATGGACTAAATCATGAGTCTAATTCGGTTTGATAGTATTGAAACTCCAGTATTAATATACACTATATAAAGGTTGAGTAAGAAAGCAAAAACTAACTTGACCAAAGTAAGAAATAGAAACTCTTCCAAAATTATTTCAATAGGAAGAGTTATTACAAAAGGTTCATTTCATGATTAAATAAGACAATAAGTAGATTTGGCTTTATATACCTGTCACAGAGAGTTGTATTGCATACTCTAGGAAAATAATACACTCATAAAAGATGAAGATGTTTCTCAATCATTGACATGAAGATAGTTAATGGAGATGAAAGATAAGATATCATGAATATGAATGGTTTTTTGTTTATGATTTCTTAATCACAAATCAAAAGGATCAACAAACACAAGTTTATTCATAAGCTTCCTTAATCTTTAGGGAGCAACAACAATTAAATGAAGTTAGGCATCTTAAGGTTATTTGGTGAATGTATTGTTCTTTTCTTATTTGGTTTATGTCGGTTAACCAGTAGGTTTCGATACCGAATACTCTTAGTTCATGAAAATTATCACTTAATAACTATCGTATGCCATTAATATCGATTTTGAAGGTTTTCTTATTTACGGTTATATTTTATTGATCTTAGTTAGAGCCTATATTTAGTATTTAAAATGATTTTAAAGTGTGAAAATTTCTAGAAGTTGATGCCAATAGTCATACACGACGTCACATATAAATTAGCATAATTCGATGTAATTGTCTAGAATTTTCTTGAACCTATCACATCGAACTTGACATGAATATATCATATTTACGGATAAATGTGAATCCTTAGATATTTGGATTTTTGTGTAGAATTCTAGACAGTAAATCTTATCCACCGAAGGTGTCTTGTTATAAATTAATCTCCATCATACATTTTAGATTTTTGAGTTTATAAATAGATGTTGAAGCTCATTTTCTCATTATCATCTAGTATAATCCGTCTATATGATCAAAATTACTTATTTTTTATTATATTCTTTTATAAGAAAAAAAGACATCGATCAAATTCTTGCTTAAGGTTTTCGCGTATACTTGTACCGAAGCTCATAACACGCCTCATTTTAGCAACCACATAACGTTACTATCATTTCCTATAAAAGGACTTTAACTCTTAGACAATCATAAGCATGACGTTGTCGTGTATTAAGGTCTCAAAATCTAAAAAGCTTTCGGACCATACCCTTGCACTGTTAAATTGTGAAGTTTTATTACTAATATTATACATAATATATAATTGGAAAAATTACACACAACCATACTTAAGATAACACGTTTTTTCACTTTACCCTACCTAATTAGAACATTTGTCTCCCTTCCTCTTATGGGAGCATGCAAGAGCATATTATCATTTTCAGAAAAAGTCTTCTCATAGACCTTACTTTGTACCCTATTCAATATTCCCTCCATGTGAAACCAAGTCCTGCCCGTAGTGGCATCTTAGAAATATTTAAAAACCCTATTCAATATTCCCTCCATGTGAAACCAAGTCCTGCCCATAGTGGCATCTTAGAAATATTTAAAAACTTCTCATCCAGAGATTCTATTGTCGGAAGATGAACCTCTTCACAGTCCCCTTCAAGCCCCTACAATGACTTTGAAACTCCCATATGAAAATTGCATCTTCTAATATCTATCAACAACCCTACTTTTCATCATATGCATGTTCAGACATCTTCTCCATCATGGGATGCAACTTCTTTACAATCTCAACATATTCGGGACCCATGTAACTCAGTTTTTTCTCAAGTTTATCCATTGTCTTGTTGTTCCAGCTCTTTCCAAACGAATACAAAAAACAATTCACAATCGATTTCTCCATAGTAACTCAATGAGGTCATTGCTCTCAAGTAAAAGATGCAGCGATCGTTTGTCCTTTGCTTCATCAAGATTCTTAAATACTTCCACAGCAAGTTGTTGTGGTTGCAGTGAACCCCTCTGGCCTTGGTAAGCTCGAGAAATCTTTCTCTCAAGTCCATACGCATCAATTTCCAAATGATTTAAAGTCGTGCCTCCACTAGCTTTCTCCGTATCATCCTCATCAATCCCACTTGGATCGATCTCCAACTTATCATCCTCGTCATCTTCAAATACTAATTCGCTGTAGTTGGATGGCTTACCATTTTTTTATCAGCAAATGACAGTCTTGATGGTAATACCTTGAGAATCAAACCTCGGAGCATTGATACTATGCCTTGAAAATACTATTGAAAACTGTCTCAGCAGCATCATTTCTTTTGAATCATCAACTATTTTGTAATTAGATCATCCACAATGGGAATAGTTTACGTAGTTATTTTGAGTAGTTGTTTGAGGTTCTCTCTCCTCCAAACAACTACCCTCTACAATGGGTGGACTAGATAGTAGTTGTTTTGGTGTAGTTACAAGAGCAAATAGTCAAAAATTGGCTTCTAGTCGACGATGGGGGTCGTTGGTAAATCCAACAACGATCCACCTTCTCTCTCCTCAAAAATGAATATTTTATTATTCAGCCTGCACCAAAACAATGACAAATAATCTACCATTGAAGATGCTCTTAGCCTTTTTTGAGATATGGAGCAGGCTATGCAGCGAGCTGCTCTAGGAAGCATAAACCACCCAAGATCACTGGAAAGATGGAGAATTTAAATTAGAAAGGGATAGAAGGCTCTCTTGAGTATAAAACTTATATATCGCAATATCAAACCAAGACTGGAGAAAACAATTATAGTAAAAAAAATGACAGAAACAAAACTATTATCACTAATAGAGTAAAAAACAGGTTAAACTCTCCGGATAGGTTATATGCATTGCCAATTTGCCACAACTATACAATGATGAAGCACTATGAAAAAGTGCAGTATAAACCCTGATCTATAAACCACATCATGATCATAGTGATAAAGTTTGTGATTACATGATCATCAATGCGCATTAACAAAACCACAAATTGCAGTAGTGAATAAAGTTGATGGAGCATATATTGTTTATTAACTACTTCTCTAAGAAACTTAAGCAATAATTAATCACAAATATGCAATTAAGAAACTTAAGCAATAATTAATCACAAATATGCAATTATAAAAAGGATTCGCTAGTGTGATTTCCCTATATATTAAATGCAGATCATCGCTCATATAGTAGATACAAGTGTACATAAACGAGAGAGTGAAAATGATTAATTAATGGGTGCTCGTATCAAGTAACACACAGAGGGGGGAGGAGAGAGGCCGAAGTCGAGACCCCAGAGCTTGAAGCCGCCCTTAACGAAATCGTAACAGCCACCCTTCAACGACAGCGTTTTGTTCACCAATCCCTCTCTCACAAACATATATGTTGGCAGATTTGCCAGCGACACAGTCACCGCCTCCAGTTACACGTCATCAACATTAACAACCAATCATTAGCGCTAATCAAGTCTTAATTATTTTCAGGGAATATGAAAAACAATGCACAAACTTGTAAGTGGATGACATGTATGTACCTTAATCCTCAAAGGTTGGAATATCTGCAGTTGTAGGATTTTCATAGTTAAGACGATTGATGAACGAGGACTTAACTCGATATTGGTAAATGATTTGAAGATTGATATAGGATTCTGATGATCAATAAAATTCACAAAACTATAATATTGCTTTTAACAACAAAAAAATCACTTGGACATAAACATGACCCGTCATTTTCATATTAAGGTTTAAGAAGTCAAAATGTAACACGTATAGTTAAGAATACGTACCAAAGTATGTTTGATGATGGGAAAAGGCGCGCAAACACGGGCTCATTGCGGATGAGTCTAGGATGAGTAGAGCGAAAGGAAGAGAGATATGGGGCTTTTGTTGCAAATTCTGGGCTTATATGATATATGTATCTGCAAGGTTAGCAACACAGAGTAGTCAAGTTCTGTAACATGTTCCGTAAATGAAGAAAGGATGTCAACATCCTCTCAGCTTCTTATTTCCACCAGTACAAGTGTCCCATGAGACAAGAAAAGTAATGTCAAGACTCAAAACAACAACTATGACCACACTTACTCCACACTGATATCAAACAAATAATGCTTGTAGGATCAAAGTGTTATCATACATAATCACAAGAATGGATTGTGGGATTAAGCATTATGCTCTCTAATTCGAGAGACTAACCTTAATCACGAAGGTAAGTCTTTTTCAACATGCTGAAAGCAATTCGTAAGTCATATTTCATTCCTTGGCTCATCATCCTCTATAGGCCTTCAATTGAAACAAGCTTGTTATCAGCTACAACTTCAGCTATCCTAAGATTACAAAAGCAGCAGAATCTGAGCTTTTATCAACAAAATGGTTTTTTTCTCTTGCTGGGTTTAACTTTCATGCTTTTATATGAAGTATACACACTTAGATTTGAAGGGTGAGGCTGCCAAACATTTAAGTATCAACATCAGTGCAAGTTCATATCAAAAGGATGTGATGCATTGGGGTGTAACAACAAAATAATCTAAAATATATTTCAAGCAAATCAAAACAACAAAAGTAGAAATTGAAGCTTACGAGATCAGCTCTTCACCCGTCTCGAGTTATGTTACAAGCAAGAACATTAGGAGTCCTACCCATATACATGGATGTGTATCAAGCGCTTGTGCAGCATTTTAAAACAATTACTAGAGTTGTAAATTTGGCGCAAATTGACTTTCAATAGAAAACTCAGTTCATGCATGAAATATAGAATTGCAGTCTGGCTTTGTCATTACATCTCTCAATTGAGGCTTTCTGCACAACAGAGCATCTACATGATATCTATACCAATCCAAATATGGGTCCCTTTCACAACCACAGTGTGGTGGATAAGTGACTTCAATTCTCATCAAACTAGAATCACTGTAGAAACTAACACCCTCAACAATTGTAAGTGTTAGTTTCTACAACTGCTCTAGTTTAGGGAGAATTGAAGTCATTTGTCCACACTGTGATTATCAAAGAAACTCATATTTATAATCATCCACTTAGTCTTTGGACCGTCATAGATGTCATGCAAATGCTCTGCTCGGCAGAAGGCCTAAATGAGAGGCCGACCAAGACGGCTCTTGGATGCTTCTCCAATCTCCACGGTAGATCTGCGAAGAAAAGACGCAGAGAGAAGCCGCGGCGAAGAAAAAGAACAGGAGGGAGACTAGGGCTGAAGAAGAAAGAGGAACACAAGAGAAAGATAGAGAAAGAGGGACAGCGGCGTCTGATGAGAAGATGAGTTATTCTGGGGTTTTAAGTGCTAGTTCAATTGTTGGATCTTGGGCTTAATGGTAAGACTTTGGGCTTGTAGATTATGTGGTAAGGCTTTGGGCTTGGACAAGGTCTCTTCCAAGTTACCATTTCTACCGTGGCTAGATAATATAGTGTTATATTATTGGTAGTTTATGTTTTTTGGTGCTAAATAAGCAAATATATATGGTATATAAAATCTTTTTAATATGTAAACTTTTTTTAAAAAAAAATATATAGTATTTTCATAATTTATTTTTTTATTTTTTATT
>JAYMSV010001691.1:0-12318 GCA_036897745.1 Erodium moschatum | reverse complement strand
GTCGGGTACGGGGGTGAGGGGTTCGGGTATTGCAAAACCCGCCCCGTTGCCATTACTATAGTCAATGTGTTTTAAAGCTGAGCAATTAAGTGGATATTAGAACAAAAATATCTACAGATGTGACCGTTAACTTCTCACGACACAAATTCGGATAGTTGACTTGCGTTTCAAGGTAACCTCGCTAGTGCAGTGGGCCCACGTGACGTGTACTACTCCCACGAGGTCTTGTGGGGTCCACACCTCATACGAAGCATCCAAAAATCATCTCGTACTACATAACGAGACCCAGACACAGACCTCGTCTCTGCTCAGTAGTCTCCGACGAAAAGAAAAGAGAAAAAGATGGCTCGCAAAACCAGGACCAGCGCGTCGACGGTGACGCTCCTCCTCTTCCTCGCCGCGCTTTCCGCGGCATTCCTCTGCTGCTCCTCGGACTCCGGTCGTCGTCCCTCGCCGGTGAAGCCTCAGGCGAATCCTGTTTCGCCCGCCAGTTCCGGCTCCTCCATCGCTTTCGCGCCGGACGGCCATTGGTATTTGTTAGACGGGTTAGTCCATAAATCATAAAGAACAGATAAAAGTAAACAAATATTGTTAATGAAGATCGGAATACATAAAATAACAAAATCATAAAAGCGATATATGGTTTTGTTCTGAATTTGATTATCATCAATGTGCTCTGTATCATTGGCTACTGTTCCGTTTGATTCTACACCCTGTTTGGTTGGGTTTGAGATAGTTCATCGATATGAATGTGCATTTGTGTAGCTTATTGAGTATAGCGATAATCGCAAAAAAATGACCATCACATATTCGGTTTTTGTAACTTGTGTTTTCCAACAAAAAATTTAGCAATCCGTACATTTGTACTTTTCTTTTTCTCCGTTGTCAATGAAAAATTACATTTTCCGTCCATAATGGGTCATGCTCCCCGTCCATGCCACCCAAAATTTTAAAAATGCTGTTTTTACCTTTACACTAAATTATCATATGTTTATAGAAAATGTCTATCGGGTTTTATATGTTTAAGAAAATGTCTTTCAAATATGATATTTTAACAACTTGTAATTGAGGGTGAATATGTATTTTCTCTAATGTGAGGGTAAATAGGTCTTCTTATTTATTTTCAAACTCTGTGACGGATGGTGCCAATTAAAGAAAGTAGAGGTTTTGTCTTTTTGTTGCAATCGACATAGAAGTGACGATTTTACCCTTATAATTTAGATTTAAAAAACAAGTAAAAAAAACAACAAATCCAAATTTTCTTATGTAGGTAGGAGATTTAAAAGATACGAAAATTTGTATTTTTTTGTTTTTGAATTTAAATTTCAAGGACGAAACCGTCATTCCGAAATTTTTTTACAAAAAGTGCAAAAAAAAAAAGACAAGTTCAGGGTACTTTTATGCAATTACCCCTTCGAGCTATGTTGTTGTGTTGTTCCCAATTTCAGTTCAATTGTTGAATTGAAGTTTCCTCCCAAACGAACATGTTACACACTTAGATTTTCGGTCGGTCGATTCAAATTGATCGGGTTTTGCCTTTGTTGTAGAACTTTGAACATGTTTCTTTTTTTGCAGGTACTATTTTGCAACCCTGTACATAGGTCAGCAACCTACCATGAGTTTTGAACTTGATATTGACACAGGTAGTGACCTCACTTGGGTCCAATGTGATGCTCCTTGCACTGGCTGCACTCTGGTGATGAACTTTCCCTTTTAAGTAATCGATCATCGCAAAAAAGTACCCCGAGCTATTCATTTTTCTTATAACTTGTAGCCTTCTGTTTTGGTAATCCTAAAAAACCACCCCGAACTTGTCTTTCTCTTACAATTTGTACAAAAATGACTGTTTTACCCCAACAAAAAATCCAAAATTTTCTTCCCGAGTAAGAAATTTAAGGGGATATGAGGATTTGGAATTTTTGTTCATTAATTATTATTTTTCGAGTATAAAGGGTAGAATCATCATTTTGATTTTTTTTCACACAAGATGCAACAAAAACAAGTTCATGGTATTTTTTTACTGTTACCAAAAAAGAGGGCTAAAAGTTGCAAAAAGTGAATACATTGGGTACTTTTTTGCAATTTTCCCTTTTAAGTAATGTTCTTGCAACTTTGCTCACTCTATCTAGACTCTTTTGCAGCCCCCGGAGAAACTCTACACGCCCAAGGATAACCTTATGAAGTGTGGGGATCCCCTCTGTGCAGCTTTTACAGACCGACCGTGCCCGAGCCCGGGCGAGCAGTGTGACTATGAGGTTCAGTATGCAGATAGTGGTTCATCTCTTGGTGTGATTGTCAAGGACTCTCCATATCTGTTCTTTCGCAATTACTCTTTCATCACACCCAAGTTGGCCTTTGGGTGAGCAACTTTTTCCTTATCTCAATTAAGTACTCAGTAACTTTCAAGTATGAGTCTCTGAGTATTCCTTAACAATTCATTTCTAGTTTAGCTTTTTGATTCGGATATCGGGTAGTTTCGCGTATGTATGTGCAAGTAGAGGCCAAATTTCGATACCTAGACCCTGAGTCTGAGATAATTGCAAAAACTTGCGGTCAGGTATACACGTTTTTCAAATACTATCACTGAACCTTTTTTTTTGCAAAAAACATCCTCAATATTTTCCGTTATCTTTAACAGAAATTAGTCATGTGTGACAGTCACGTGGCTTCCGTTGTTTTTGCAAATGACGTTTTTTGGCCTTTACATTATACATGTTCTGCAATTTGTAGCCCTTATGTATACACTTTTCCATGGTTATTACTTTCGACTTTTGTGCAAACCAAAAAAAAACCCGTTAGTAAATTTACTTTCGACGATAGTATAGTTGTTATAGTTATCCTTAATAAGTAATAAATATGAGGTCATTGGCCCTCTAACATTCTCTTGCCCTTTTTGTTTGCAGTTGTGGATATGATCAGAGATATTTTGGTGTGAACCCACCTCCCACTGGTGGAGTTCTTGGCCTTGGAAAGGGTAAAGGAAGCATCTTATCACAATTGCACGATATGGGAGCGATCGAAAATGTCGTGTGCCAATGCTTAGCAAGGGAAGGAGGGTACTTATTCTTTGGTGGGGGTGATATTCTGCCATCCACAGGGTTGGTCTGGACACCAATGTCAAGCAACCCATCAGAGTATAAGTTCTATCAACCTTTCCTAAATCTTTCTGCCATTTCATTCTATTGTTCTAATGATATAAAAAAGATAAGTTCAGGGTAGTTTTTTGTAATTATCGAAAAAGAAGGCTGCAAGTTATAAAAAAATGAATACCTCATGGTACTTGAGGTATTCATCTTTTGTAACTTATAGACTTATTCTTTGATAACTGCAAAAAAAAAAAAATTGATGCATTTTGTATGAATTATTTCAAAATGACGATTTTACCCTTGAAAATTTATAAAAAATAATAACGATGAAAGGATAAAAGTTTAGATTTTCGTATCCTTTAAATTTCGTACTCTTTGTACGGTACAAAGTGGAAGAAAATTTGATTCTTTTTACTTTTAATATAAACTGCAAGGGTAAAATCGTCATTTTATACAAATTGTAACAAAAATACAAGTTTTGGGTACTTTTTTTGCAGTTATCCCTTCTTTCTATTCCGTAATTCTAACGATTTTCTTTCAGAAAACATTACGTTTCAGGACCTGCTGAAGTTTATTTTGACGGAAAGACCACCGGTGTCAAGGACCTTAACATGGTTTTTGACAGTGGAAGCTCTTACAGTTACCTCAGTTCCCAGCCTTACCAAGCCTTAGTTGATCTGGTGAGACTGAAATATGATTGTGTTTCGATTTTTAAAGTGAAAAGTCTAAAATGTCCTTCACTATATTTAGTGAAGGGCATTTTAGTCTTTTCACTTCAAAAACTAGCCCTTCACTTTCAAGGAAGTTGTAAATAGTGTTTTCAAGTTGAGCATACAGCCCAAGATAACTTACCATCAATTCATGAAACATAAACTATAGGGATGATTGCATTTCGATTTTTTGAAGTGAAGAGTCTAAAACGTCCTTCGCTATTTAGTGAAGGGCATTTTGGTCTTTTCACTTCAAAAACTAGCCGTTCAGTTCAAAGGGAGTTGTAAATAGTGTTTTCAAGTTGAGCATACAGTTCAGGATAGCTTACTATCAATTCATGAAACATGTATTGTAGAGATGATTGCATTTCGATTTTCAAAGTGCAAAGCCCAAAATGCCCTCCACAGGGATGATGATTGATTGAAATTCAATTTTCAACGTGAAAAGTCTAAAATACCCCTCACTGTTACAGAGATGATTGCAATTCGATTTTCAAAGTAAAAAAGTCTAAAATACCCTTCACGAATTCGTGTTCAGATAAGGAAGGATATGAACGGGAAGCCCTTGGCAGAGACTAAAGAGGATCAAACCCTCCCGATCTGCTGGAAAGGCGAAAAACCCTTTACGTCCTTTCTCGAAGTGAGGGACTTCTTCAAGCCTGTAGCAATGGCGTTTACAAATGCCAATAATATTCAGCTACAAGTATCACCCGAAGCTTATCTTATTCTCAATGCAAGTACCTCAACAAACCTCCAAAATGATGGCTTATAAAGTACATTAAAATCAATTTTTCCAAAATGACGATTTTACCCTTGAAGTTTTGAATTTAAAAAAAATTAAAAGTAAAGAAGAAGAAAAAATCCGGAATTTTTAGCTTTTGGGTACCTAAGGGTGTACTTTTGAATGACTCTTAGTGATTTCTGTAACCTAATTGATAAAACGAATAAAATGAAGGGTAAAGTCGTCATTTTAAAACATAAAGTGCGACAAAAATACACAAACTCGTTTTTTTTTACATTACGTATCAAATTGTTTAACGGCGATTTTACCGTTCAAGTTTTGAATTTTAAAAAAGGAAAAATCCATTTAGAAAAAAAAAAAGCTTTTTGTATCTAAGGGTGTGCTTTCTATTGGTTTCTGAAAGCTGATTGATGAAAGGGAAGAAAATGAAGGAAGATGTTCTTTTAATTTGTAGATACTATTTTTATAAGAGCAAAATCGTCGTTTTAAAACAAATTGATATAAAGTGCAACAAAAATACACAAGTTCGTGTCAGACCGAAAAGAAAAAAAATAGTCTATGCTTGAGAACTCTTCGAATTACGTTGTTGTTCCCGTCAGGAACAAGGCAATGTGTGCTTGGGGATCTTGAACGGTACCGAAGCAGGACTGGGGACTCTGAACATGATCGGAGGTAAGTCGAGATATTTTCGTGTATCGAATAGCTTTAAATTGAAGCGTATGTGACCCTAATTTTTCAATTTTTCCACAGACAATTTCATGCTAGATAAAATGGTGGTCTACGATAACGAGAAGCAGCAGATAGGGTGGATTTCTGAAGACTGTGAAAGTCTTACCATTAACTGATTATGTGGACACTATCACACTTAAGGAGATCAACAAAGAATCTGATAAATATATATATAAAATAATAATGTAACTTGTGGTATATATATATTAAGGATATCAACAATGAACATGATGGCTATATATTATACATACACTGGGGGTGTGTCAAGTAAGAAATTAACATAATGCGTGTACTCGATATTTATCAATCGATTTCTAAATTCACATGGCTTCGTAGTATATTTGCGGATAATTTTTAGGGAAAATTCGATGTAGTCTTATTGTACTTTGGTCAATTCTTAAATCATACTCATACCTATCAGCTTTCTTACATAGTAACAAGTTTGACAAATTAAATCTCAAAATGTATCAAAATATGCTAAGTGTGACCAACTCCGTGAAATACCAGTCACATGCTTGTCATGTGCCTCTTAAACATTCCTGAAATAGCATGAAAAAACTTGATGTCATAACATAGACCTTTCGTTTATTCTCAAATCACAACCCTGACCTATCAACTTTTCTTGTTACTCACTAAACGGCCGTTAAACTTGATGACGGAAAATGATAAACGTTGCGGTCAACGTTATGATATGAGAACCGACCTTTGGGTTATGATTTGGTAATAAACGAAAAGTTAGGGTTATGACATCAAGTTACACCTAATTTTTACAATAACTTCTGATGAATTATGCGCGGTTTGCAAAAACTTAGTGTTGACTATTTATTTTTACAAAAAAACGGATACTGAACTATTTACTTTTTGCAAATCTACTAACGGTGTTATTTTTGCAAAAAGTCGAAAGTGCACCTGTAAAAATATATACATAAGGATTCCAAATTACAAAACATATATATACATGAGGATTACGAAGAACGAAACACGTAATATGAAGGGTAAAACTATCATTTTTTACAACAGAATTAAAGGTAACGGTTCTGCAGACGAACAATAATTCACTGTAATATTTTACAAAAAAACAGTTTACGATGATTTTTTACCAGACTTACATAATTCACCACAATGGAATAACTCAACTAAAGTAAATTTATAGTTCCAAAATAATTACTCCAAAACATAAATAAACTCAATTACAAAACCTAGCTTACAGTCAAAGCTCTCCAAGTAATATATGTCTCTTTTATATGTATAAAGTATTTTTCTTTTAGAATAAAGAGGGATATATTAATTCAAATCACCCGAAAGGACGTTTAATAAAACATCTGGAATGACTGTAATAGTCTAATCAACAATATCTCATACATTTGCATTTTTAGCTAGTGTGTGTCACCTTATTCGCCGTTCTTCGTACGAATCTTAATTAGAAACCTCCCAAGACATACAACATAGATCGAACCTCCGAAATTATAACCCAAACGATGATAACATCTCAGCATCCCCGAAACAGCCTGAACAAGTAATTTATGTCTCAATCTTACAAACATCGAGGAAAATACCAAAATAGTCAATGATGGATAATAAAAGAAACTTATTTATAGTGGGCTGGGCTTGATGTCAACAACTAGAGGCCCAAGTGGAGAGAAAAAGCCCCCAGGTCGAATTTGTAGGGCCCATCAAGCTCCTCAACACAGATTTACCGTCTTCGAGTCTGAGCTCACTCCTGATGAGCGAGCCAGAACCTATAAATCAAGGCAAGAGAGACATTTGGGCATCTTCCATTTCCCAAATATACAAACCCTAGCTCTGGTTCGTTGCGTTCGTTTCACTCATCGAATCGAAAGAGAAGTTTGAGAAGCTCGATAATGGCTACTGCTAGCGAAAGCCCTTCGGTGAAGAGGTGGCTTCCTCTTGAAGCTAACCCCGATGTCATGAACCAGGTGATTTTTGCTTACTCTTCCTCTTCGTGTTTCGTCTTCTGGCTCCGTTTGTTTCCCGAGAAAATGAGGGAAGGAGGAACATGAATTGGTTTGCTGGATCGAGGTTTTTGTGGCTATTGCTGTTGATTTTGTAATTTGTTTTGAATTTTGGATTCCGATTGTTTGTCTTGTTTAGTGCTGATTTAGTTCCTTTGCTGATGGATTTTGAACCGATAGGAAACGATTTAGTTTAGTGGTTTAGTGGATTGTGGTGTTGTGCAGTTCATGTGATTTGCTGGATCGAACATTTTTTTTGCTATTGCTGTTAAATTTAGCTCGTGTTTGGTTTAATTTGTTTAGAACTTTGATTTTGATTTTTGTGTAGAGCTGATTTAGTTCCTCTGCTGATGGATTTGGAACCGATTAAAAACAATTTAGTTTAGTGGTTTAATGGATTCTGGTGCTGTGCAGTTCTTGTGATTTGCTGGATCGAACATTTTCTTTGCTACTGCTGTTAAATTTAGCTCGTGTTTGGTTTAATTTGTTTAGAACTTCCGATTTTGATTTTGATTTTGATTTTTGTTTAGGGCTGATTTAGTTCCTGCGTTGATGGATTTGAATTGATGCGAGTGATTTAGACTTCTAGTTTAGTGGTTTAATGGATTGAGTTGTTGTGCAGTTCCTTTGGGGTCTGGGTCTTCCTTTGGGTGAAGCTGAGTGCTATGATGTGTATGGCTTAGATGAGGAGCTCTTGGAAATGGTCCCCAAGCCTGTGTTAGCTGTGCTGTTTCTGTATCCTTTGACGGCAGAGGTGTGTTTATGGGGGATACTCCATTCTTTTGCTGACTGTGTACATTTGTAATCATATGCTGATATGGACTGAGTTTTTATTTCTTTCAGAACGAAGCGGAGAGAATTCAACAGAACAATGAAAAGAGGGTTAGTGGAATCACATTATTGTTTCTCCTCCTACACATGATTTGTTTCCCTTTAAATTGTAGTGCAAGTTGTATCTTGATTGCATTGTGTTTGAAATGTTTTCCTTTTTTATAGCATTAGTAATTTGTGACAATGGGCGAACGTTGTGGCTATATTTCTTCATCTTGAGTTCTCTAGATCTCACCATATATTCTCCCTTTTAGATGGATTGACTGAATTTGGAAGTTGAATCACACAATAGTTCAACTTTACTAGGAGTTCAGGACACTGCCTCTTTATCAGTTTTGGTTTGAATTTATAGTTGTATACGTTTTTACAGCTGCACATCTTTGCTTATCTATGTTTTTTCATAGAAATATTTTGACGATCAATCATTCAACGTCGGTCATTTTCAGATGAGGGATTTTGTGTTTAAATTTAGTGATAGGACAAATGGGGTATTTAAAAGAACCTGTGAGTGAACTATGTGCATGTGAAAAGTGAAGTAGGATTTGATATATATAGATTTTTACTAGGGACGTAAGAGGTTGTGGTATTTTATTACACTTGTGATCCTTAGACTTTTTTTTTTATGTCAATGCCTCTTGCCCTCACCCTTATATTCTCATTTTACTTGGTCCGATTTATTCAGTGTCTATTCCTACTATTTTGGCTGTAGGAGACTAGCAACAAAGTTTATTTCATGAAACAAACTGTGGGCAACGCTTGTGGAACAATTGGACTTCTTCATGCTGTTGGAAACATCACGTCAGAAATCAAACTTGGTAAGATATACCTATAATTGTTTCTCTTTGGTTCTAATGAAATTTATTAGTAATATGCTTGAGGAGACTATAGTGGAGAACAATGGAAAAAAATACGTAGGAAGTAGGTAACCTTGAAGAGAACCCTGCAATTTAGGAGCCTGCACTTATAGTTTATACAGGAAACACTTGACTGCTCACTCGGGTGCATAAGTATAAGGTTTCTAAGGCCCAGTCCTGAAGCTGGTAAGTTTAGGTATATAGATAACCTAGATGTGATTCACCTTCTTAATACATGTTTTCAGCGTCCGTAAACATATGTTATTCTATTGTTAAATGGTAGGATGAAGACTAATGCTAATCTTTGGTGTTCCCGTACTATTTTCAGCTGATGGATCATTCCTGGATAGGTTCTATAAGTCTACTGCTAACATGGATCCTTCACAGGTTTCTTTTGTACTTACATTTTGCTTAACAACAAAAAACTAGAATTTGAAGTGTATATTTATAACCACATATGCTTTCCATATACCTCTACAGCGTGCAGCTTTTCTTGAAAATGATAGGGAAATGGAAGATGCTCATTCAGTAGCAGCTACTGCTGGTGAAACAGAGGTAAACATTTGCTGCTTTAATTGAACTATGATGTTTCTTAATGTAGAGTATTATGCTATTTTGGGGGGATAAAAGTGTTGGTTCCATGTAACAGAGTCGTGTTTCAAAATTAGAACATTAATTAACTTCTCACGTGTCCTTAATATACGAGGAAGGAGGGTGTTACTGTGCAACTATGGTTTTCTACGGTATAGATGGAAATAGAAAAGGTATTTCAAGCAGATTTCAACTATACTTAATTGGAGCCCTTTAAATTAACAATTTACAATTGAATTATGTCATATTCTAGTGATTAGAACATTTTTAATGACTTCAATCACAATATGATTTCACTGGAAACAATATCTAGATCTGGTCGTTGCTGATCAGAATTTACGATAGCTCAGTTGATTTATCTCACTTATGTGTGCTTAATTGCCCTTTCCTTCGTTGGCCTTCTCCAACTTCGCTTCTTGTAACCCTGTAAGAACTAAGTATGAGCAAAAACATGGCAATTGTGAGCGTGGCCATTTATAGTTACTAGAGACAGTTACAAACTTGTCTACCATGAAGCTGATATACAGTTGTTACTGCCTACTTAGGATTGGGGTATGGACTTTGGACCTAACACCATGAGTATGAAAGAAAGTGGTAGACCTTAAATTATTTCTCAAACAAGTTGTGTACTATCTTTGGACTTGCTACTTGGATCAAAAATTGCAGATAGGTTATGTTATGGTAATAGAAAGTGTTATGTAAAGTCCCAAGAGAATCTAAGAAAAGACTGTGAAGTGCATGGATTGCATATATCCGTGCAGTTGACTGATGATACTTGAAACAAAATATCCATTTAATTTGGTGTTGTTTAGATTATTTCTGTTCTTATTCTGTATACATTTTTTCTTTACAGGCCACAGATAATGTCGATACTCACTTCATCTGCTTTGCGTGTGTGGATGGTAAGATAAATTTCTTCTTTGGAGAAAGATCGAACCTAGTTGTCGATACTCAGTTCATTTTAAGATTTTTCAAATAAATAATGTTACATGTTTTAGGTCAACTTTATGAGCTTGATGGAAGAAAGTCCGGGCCAATTTCTCATGGTTCATCCTCTCCTAGCAGCTTATTGAAGGTATATTGTAAACTTCTGGGTTTATCTAATTGTACCTGGATGGCAGTTTAATAAACAAAAGCTAAATAGGATTGCACTGAATTAAGAAAAATAAATAAGGCAAAATAAATAAATTTGAAACATTTTAGTTTTGGTGGACCCTACTAGTTAATTGGCTTAGGCTAAGACCTGTTCAGCCTGACTTAAAATGGGCTTTTGATTGAGCTATGGGTTGCATTCTTCATCAGACCGACTTTATTGACACAAACTTGTTGAGGACTGTTTTTGTTTTGATGGGGATGTGACTTAGTATTTCAATTTTGAACCTCAAGTTAGATTATAGTTAGGGTAGGGTCTTATACCATGTAGAACACACGCCAAAGGACTGGTCAGCTATCTTTTCATGTGTCTAGTTTTCTTTGTGCTTGACAAATATTTTATTACTTCACATCAGGATTCAGCGAAAGTCATACAGGGCATGATCAAGAAGAATCCCGGGTCTCTGAACTTCAACGTCATTGCCATTTCTAAGAAACACTGAGGTGAAGTCTTAGGCCGGCATCTATCAATTTCTCATGAACTTTCAGTACTATAATTGTTGCCATTCTTTAGGCAGCCATCGGTTATGTTTGTGAATCGAGCAATTTCTGTAAAATGGAGTAGACAAAAGAATTGTTAATCTCATGCTTTTAGGATATAGTTTGGAGATAACTGCAGCGAGTTCATGGTATTCTTTTTATAATTATCCAAGGGTAGTCATAAATTGAAGAAAAAAAAACCCGAATACTTGAGGTATTTTTTTACAACTATCCTTGCAATTTGCATCAAATATATAGTTTACCTCTGTATTGGGTTTCTGAATTAGACATTTTCTAGAAATGTCAACTTAGTTTAGGTCAGTGTGTGTGAAACTGACTGGGTAAAGTCAAACCACATGTTTCATTACCGTTAGTTGATGCGTTTGAAAATTGTTTTAACCATAGTCAACGACTCTTGAAGAAGTCAAAATGACTGCATGCGAGTCGCAGAGTACAGCTCTGACATTTGCTCGCCGGTCGGTTTTGGTGTTCTGTTGTCAACACTCCGAACGTGGCATGACAATCTTAATAAATTAAATATATTGTAAGAGTTTCACACTATCTATCGTAAGAAATCAATTGTTAAGATACATGTCTAAATTCGAGTTAAGTTAGTTGTAAATCTGATTGTTATGGGTTTGTTTTGAACTCGAATCAAGTCCAAACTTGTTTATAATCTAACTATTGTTTTGAAGTTGGTTTTGAACGTGGATGAGTTTGCTCGATTTGAAAAAATCTGATTCAAGGTTCGCTCGTATTCAGATGAGTTCATTCGAGCTTTGATCTAATCTTTGAACGAGATTGAAAAGCTGAGGGTTTGTTCAAGCTTGGGCTCAAATAGGCTAGTATAATTAAATCAGCTTTGGTTCGAAAATATATATTCTAATTCTAATCTTTTTTTTGTAAATGAAAACACACTATTTCATATACGAAAAGTGTAACACTACAGAAGAAATAAATGATGACTCTTTTCAACTAAAATTAATAAATCAAATGATGACTTATATTCACAAATACAAAAACCACGCCCCTCCTTTTTTTCTCCATCGTCTATTTCGGAACCATTGACATTGTTGTGTCTCCACTCAAAACAAACAAGTGGGCTGGGCTTTCACATTTCGGGCCCACAACCAAAAGCCCATTCTGTCCTTGTCCGCCGGCATTCCCCGG
>JAYMSV010001690.1:0-12319 GCA_036897745.1 Erodium moschatum | reverse complement strand
TCACCCCAGGTTCCGGATCCAGTCTCGAGGAGATCGTGTTTATCGAAAACCCGGCTCTGGTTGGGCCTCTCGCTCGTGTTTTGACGCCTCGACTTGCGAGCCTGAGGAGAGCCGTGTTCATCGGGAATGGAGTTTACGGGGAAATTCCGGACACAGTCGGCGATTTGGTTTATCTTCAAGAGCTTACGCTGTCAAGGAACCAACTCAGCGGTGGAGTTCCGCCGCGGCTGGCCGAGCTGAAGAGACTCAAAGTCCTTGACCTGAGCCACAACTCCATTGCCGGAAACGCCCCTGAATCTTTGGCCAACCTCACGGAGCTGGTGAAGATGGACTTGAGTTCCAATGGGTTGTCCGGGAAAATCCCAGAGAGCTTCAAAAACTTGCAGAGGCTAGAGTTTCTGGACCTCAGCTACAACCGGTTCGGGAACTTCGGAATTCCTCTGTTTCTGGGAGAAATGTCAGGACTGAGAGAGGTGTATTTGAGTGGCAACTCTCTGGAAGGGCACATCCCGGAAATATGGAGAAACCTCGGGGGCATTTTCAGGATAGGGTTCTCTGAAATGGGACTGATGGGGAAAATTCCAGCTTCAATGGCGGTGCATCTGAGGAATTTATGTTATCTGGGGCTTGACAGCAACAAGCTGGAAGGGACAGTGCCTCAAGAGTTTGGGTCATTGCAATCTCTGCATGAGCTCAATCTGGAGAACAACAATCTGAGTGGGAGGGTTCCATTTTCTGCTGCTGCAACTATTGGTAAGAAGCTTAAGCTGGGAGGCAATTCTCAACTCTGTGTTGATGATCATGGACAAGCCTTGAGCTCTGCTAAGCATGCTTGGGGCCATATCAGGCTCTGCAACAAACCAGATACTCCTAATTATGCCCTTTTCACCACTGCCAATGGAAGTGCCTCTGCTGCTTCTTCTTCTTCTTCTTCAAGAGTTTGGTTACCTTCTCGTGCTTCCATGTGTATTGGGCTCTTCTTTTCCTTTGCATTTTAGCTTCCAAAGTTAGGGCAGAACAGACATAATTCAAACAAGAGCAAGACTTAAACATACTGATCAAGTTTAGAGGAGATTTTTTATATTGGGTTTTGAGGGTAATCTGTAATTATTTACAGTGTCCAGCTAACTATATATGCAGCTACAGTAACTAGATGTGACTTTCTACTATTTATGGTATGAAACATTTGTCTGTTTTTGCTTGTTTCTTACTCCTTGGGACCCAAACTGTGTGTTTTGAATTTCTTGTTCAATTAAAGGCAACAAGTATCTGCTGAGGATCATACTAGAGCTTAGAGCCTAGACAGTAACGGCTACTGCTACTACTACTCATTTCATTGGAACTGATATTGACATCATGAGCATCAAATTCTGGCACTTCTCCAATGGATGTTGACATGAGCTTCAAAACTACATATCAATTTTGTATGTAATTTGACAATGTACATAACAACAAGTGCACTGTGGAAAGCACAAAATGACATGGAACAGATGTTAAACATGTAATTTGGCTTATAACCATATGCTCTAAACTCTGCAATCCGGTATGAACTGAACCAAGAATCTCTGCAATCTGGAAGGAGCTCTGCACGGGACAGGATCGCCATATAAACTATATTACAAAGGATCACACAACGCATTTGAATATCTCCCCTGCATAGCCGAATAGGCAAAAACTCCATAACCTTGTCCTTCTTGTTCCCACCACTCTATCAGCCATCGAAAACTTAGGTCCACAATCCCGGCCTTTATCTATGATTCTTCTTGGTCTGCATGCACAAAAAAAAAACATTCATTGATATTAGTAAAACATGAACTATACCTTACAAGGAGCAAGTATTCTCCAGTGTTGTATTTAAACTCATACGAGTCGGTTCTGTTCTTCATCTCAAACTAATAAACCAAGCCCATGGCATTGTCTTGGTCAATCAGAAAATGAACCTCTACTAGCATTTCTGCCAAGAGAGATGAGAGAAAAAATATATATCAGAAAGGACGTGTAAGCATGGACCTTGCTCAAGTACTTCTTGTGAATCTTCAAAGCATCATTACAAGCTTTTCTTGCATCCATATTTGCAATTATCTCACCCAAGATCTGCACAAGAGTAATGTTGTGAGATACATACATAGAGGTAATAGGAAGACATATGAGGGGAGAGTACCGAGACAACATCGTCCAAGCCCTTGGCCTCTTTCAGAAACCGCTTATTCTTTGTCTCAAGAACACTAGCAACAAGAAAAATAGCAAAAGCACTGTGTTGGTCTGTCCGTCCAGTTGTCACATTTTCCCTTTCAAATTTCCCATACTTCATCAGCATCTTGCGTTTTAATTTACTTGTTAACTTCACTGGACCAATTCCCGACTCCTCATATGCTGAAAAGATGCTTGGGTAGTATTCCATGGCCCATATCAGCTGAAATCAATCTATATTACTCTCATCAAATAAGCTTAACAAACAAAACTCAAACTGTAGCCTACTTGGGAAACTTCATATCATATGATATCAGTGACTCTTCTTCTAACCTCCCAAAGATGCATTGAATCAACAAAGGAAAACTCTCTTCGGAAAAGCACCATCAGCATGCGAAATGCAAACAGATACTCCCCACCATCAAGATCCTCTGTCAACCAAGATGGGTCCGTGTTAGTACATCAATGCTGAGCATATGGGATGCAACTGGATTCAATTTTCTCCAAGCTATATTTCATTAAAATGAGAGAGTACCCAAGTGTTTGTGAAGCTTAGGATCAACAGTTTTAATTATAGTAGAGAGTGTACTCAGCTGAGCTTGCACCCCCATGGACCTCTCAGTTGTCCTGAAATTTTCTCTCTGTTGATGAAAAAAGAACAGGAGTATGGGGTTATGCAAGAAAATGAACAAAACAACTATTACAAGCACAAATCTGAAACAATCATGCAACTAAAATATCGTGACTAATCCACTTCCTTAAACAACTCAGGAGGTTTTAGTGCCAACCTTTTAGGGTCCAGAAAAAAAAAAAAACTATTTTCCCGCACTACTGTTTTCATCCATGATTTAAACTAAAGGATGGAGCATGTTAACAAGGAATTGTAACTTGGAAGAATAAACTGAAAATAACATGAAATCTAGTAACAATATTCCTGATACCAGCATCTGAATTGCAGGATATTGTAAGATTGAGTTTCAAACCATGGATAGACAGGTACATCAACTTTGCAACTCTAGAAAAAAAAAAATGATAGAGCCTCCACACTAAAACTCAAACCTACCAAGTACCCGCGACTTAAGTAAATGAAGCTAACTACTAGTTGAATCAAGATCCTTGCAATTTATTAAATGACATGGTAAATTGAAGATATGGTAGCCTCTATATAGATGCCAAGCCTTATCAAGTACCTAGTTTCGTTTTGAGACTGCAATTCTACAAATGGAGTAAATGACATGGTATCTGACAAGTATTAGGTATATCATCTGTTAAATTAATATAAAAGGACATTGGATTTTCTCAATATACCAGAAAAGGTCAATTTTGCACAACTTATCCACTTTCTACTTAATACCACCTTGTCCCACAGTTATTAATCCAAAACACAATGAAACGACCGTTTCAACCAACTTCGTCCCCTCTTGCAACCTTCTAAGGCTAACTAACATTTATTGAGGAATTTATTTTCAGTTTACTTTCAGACGTTGTCAACCAACAATTGAGCATATTCAATTCCACTGCACTAGTTTCTTTTCTTGAAAGCAGCCCAAATTACTAATTGAAAAAAGTTCTATTTCCATTGCAGTGAAATTTTGAAATTTGAAGTAGCATGCAAACGCCACATTTGTCACAACAGAGAGACAAGGGTATATTCTTCAATCACCAAAAAGGACGACAGGGGTAAAGAGAGACAAGGGGATACTCTTCAATCACCAAAAAGGACGACAGTGGTAAAGATGGAAACCCGAGTTCACCACTGAAAGAGTATTTGGACTGATTTGATATGTCTATGATGGAACAGCAGGGCAGTCAACCATATTATTAAATTAATGTATCATTGAAAGCCTAACTGCCGACCAGGATATAAATCAAGAAACATACCCCAATCATCTGTATGATATCAGTATTTACTTATTTATGATGATAAATCAAAACCCAGTAATGTCATCTGTCTATTCAATATGTCACCAACAAGAAACAGACAGGCATACCAATCTCCGCATTGCACGCTCAAAACACCAAAAAGCATCTGCTTCATTTTCAATGAGAATTACCATTGGAGAGCATATATCGTTCATTCCTGCTTGAGAAAAGAGTCGTGTAATATAAATAAAACGAAAAAAAAAAAAAATTTAACTTGGCAACAAGATAAGCAATTCATATAGAGCTTGACCTTGAACATAGCCAATATCAATGTCGAACCAAGCATAAATTGCAAGGACATCCCATAATTTTGCCCCATTAGCTTCTGTCTCATAAAAAACAAGGGTTTGATCTGTGCGGATGACATCCAAACCTGCAGGAAAGATTTTGCCGCTTAACCATTACTGAGAATCAATAGAAAAAAAGATTACCCAAATAAAAGAAAACTGATATCTCATCGTTCACAAGGGTCCAATCCAATTCTTGTTTTTGTCTTCTTCACGGAAAGAGGGCCAAACACTTCTCTACTACTAATAACAAGAAGAAAAAAAGTATCTATTCAGTAAAAAAAAACAAGAACTTAAGCACAAGAAACATACCAATTTGGTGCAAGGTAAGCATCCACTGACGAACTTTTTTGTCTGAAACAACTCCACTAACATTGACTACTGAAGAATCTATTGGTTCACCATCTTCACTGATGCATGGTCTTGAAATGAACCTTCCACTACCAATCACTGGAACCATACCTTGACATTCAGCTTTCCAACTTTCATACTTCATCCTAAGAAGATCATTGCCATTAAGAGTATAAGGATACTCCATTAAAATAAAGTGAAATGGAAAAGGAAAGACTGCATGAGACAACCATGATACACGCACACAGCAGTAGAGTGATGTACAGTTGCAATACTTACAAATGAAGAAAAAGGAATGAAGTAGAAACTATTTCTTAAAATAACAAAAATCAAAACCAGGCAACATCAAAGCCCCCTTAGTGTCATCCACATAATACGTTCGAACCTAAGACAACACTATACAAGAAGCTAGTTTTCAACAGACTGGCTCGTGGCAAGTAATGAAATTAATTACAACACCTCAC
Source organism: Erodium moschatum (assembly GCA_036897745.1). Taxonomy (NCBI): domain Eukaryota; kingdom Viridiplantae; phylum Streptophyta; class Magnoliopsida; order Geraniales; family Geraniaceae; genus Erodium; species Erodium moschatum. Next base: position 7,104 of record JAYMSV010001690.1, on the reverse strand, counting down.
ATCTATGTGATTTATAGCAAAATTATATTGTGACACGATAGCATGTAATTTAAAACCGCACATTTTTCTGTTTCAACTAATGTGGAACAAGAACCAGCTGGGGCTGAGGCAGTTTACTTATAATAAGAAGAAAACACAGTTGGGAGTGGATAAATTATACATAAAGAATGAGACCAAAAAAAGTTTGTAGTTTCCTGGAATGAATTGATTAATTTTCCATGATCTCATGTTCGTTCCCAATATGATAGAAGAGTTACCTCCTGTTTTGCCTGAGTTCGCTCCGTTCATCAAATGTGCTGTTAGGATCATAGCAACCTAACAAAAATTCCCAAACAACCCCTTTGATTGAAGGATGAATACCCTGATTTAAGTACCATAAGAATTAATAATAAGTTTTAAGACATCAAAGAAGAATGCAATATATTTTGCAGTAACCATCAGGTATGAGTCTCTACAAACATGACCATATCTCTACAAGGAACAACAAGTCATACCATCCGGGTTACTTTGCGATCAAGGAAGAAATCTCTACTTATCTCAAAGGCTCCTATTTAAGTTCTTTACGAGTGAGTGTGCATCATAAAATATAGACTACTGCTTTTAAATTCCAAAAGGTAAAGTTCCACTGAAGTTTCTATTGAAGTGCCAACTTTGCTTGATGAAATCCTATTTTGAGGTAATGAACTAGGTAGAATTGCTAAACACAATGAAGCTTGAGCAAGCCCCGTGGGATATTTTAGTCCCTTGAGATTTTGATCAGGCGTCCGAGATGAGTCACATATATGTTGATCGTGAACACAGAGTAAATGCTTTCAAGAATGATTGTGTCGCACCAAATTTCATAACCAACATCTCATCCTCGCTTAGAAGCAAAGGTATGTCAGAAAGGTTTACAAACAATTTAGCTTGCCTGTAATGAAGATTTAAACAAAGAAGTTTACCCCTCTCTGAATACGCCGAAGCACTTTTGCAATATCCAAATGACCATCTTGCGAAAATGCAGAATGCCACCTTCTTGCACTGAGAGTTTTTCCGGCCTGTGCGAATTCGTAGAAATTAGATGCATATTGTAGTGCATTTCCATAATTCACGTCACTGAATTGCAAAGGAATATCAAACTCGGGATTTTCTTTATAAAGAATATCAACCCGGCTTTGATACCATGAAGAATTTTAATATCAAACTACATGTATCAGGTTGGGTCCACAATTAAAAAGCCGACCTAATTATTTGTGAGTGGCACTTGCGTTTGTATACAGCTTTTTCTAATTTTGGTTAGATGTGGGACTAGTACTTCAAACACTTCCATTTTCTTTTCTGAGGCTACTATACTAAATAGAAAGCGAAATCAAGCAAAACTAGCATGCGTTTGTCCCGATCGCAAGAATGTCTAGAAAGAAGACTAAAAGAATAGTTAATTTTGACAATGAATAAACATTATAGTATTATATGGTAGAAGGAAACAAAGTATACAGAAAACTATACCTTGGGCTTGAAACGGGTTTTAGGGACATCAGCCATACAATCAGGTTTGATTGGATAAAATGCATTCAAATCCTCGGGCGGGGAGGATCGCCGCCCAAGACAAGCTGCAAGTTCCTCTCAATAAGTCACTCCCTACTTCATTGGAATAATGCATTCAAGTCTCTAAAACAACACATAATTCATCATCTGTTACCTTCAGTACATACCCATTAAATGCAAATCTTCAGGCATATCAGTCCACTCATTAAACCCCAGAAATCACCAGCCGAATCTGAACCTCGGAGAAATATGAACTTTTCCCAGAATTACCGAGAACCCATCAACATTTTGTAGTTTCAATAGAATTAACAGCGTGAGATTCGATTCGATTCACAGAGAAATGAAATGGGTTCGTACCTTTGAATCGAATGATGAGTTTCAGACGAGCAATTTTGCTCTGGAAGCCATGGGGCGAAGAAGATTTCGAGAATGGGAGCGAACAATACGCTTTCAGATGGAATCGAAATAAAATTTAAGTTTATTTCCCCATTTTATTTTATTGGAGCGGGAAATGTATTTTTTTCTATAAAACATTTAAAAGCATGGTACCAATGAGGAGAAGACACGTGGTTTCAGACTCACGTAGCACCGAGTGTAGTAGATACCAACACACAATCAAAAACCCTATATCCATCTCTACACAAACCCTAGCTTCCCCTCCATCTCCAGCCTCTCCCACTCGTCTCTTCCGAACTCACTCAGATCTACGAAAATGGTAAGCCGCCCTCACCACCTACAGTTTGGCTGATGAGAAAACACAGGAAGATGCGAGAAACTGGAAACCCTACATCTTCAAATTTCGTCAATTACTCTATCTTCACCGTCTTCTTTTCTACATTGCCTTTGATTTTTGTTTTGATTGTATTGTTTGTTTATGCAGCCGTTCAAGAGGTACGTCGAGATCGGAAGGGTTGCCCTTGTCAACTACGGGAAGGATTATGGAAGGCTCGTCGTGATCGTCGATGTCATCGATCAGAACAGGGGACTGTAGATTTTATCTTTTGTAGTTTTTTGATTCAGTTGTAGATTTTGTATGTTTGATGCCTAAAGAAATGATATTTAGTATAGTAAATGTTGATGCATTTGTAGCTTCTCGTTCTGTTTATCATATTTATCATCAGTAAAGCAACATCTTAATCGTCTTGTACTTGGTGAATATTTGTTAAATCAATGGTGTGATATGAGCTATCTGTATGTTCTGATATGGGCCATGGATATGATTATCTTGCACTATTCTTGTGTTATACACTATTATTGTGAAACTGAAGTGTACAAGTCCTCTTTAATACTTATACATCTGGAGTTCAGATTTCTAATGCCGCTTATGTGATGTTTGTTTTTGCTGTAGCATTTCTATTTTATAAGTTAGCATGTTACACTTCCATTCAATGCTATAGTATCATGGTTCATGATTGTTCTGGTTCAAAGTTCTACAAACTTACAAACTACCTTTCATCAATCTTATGGTATTTGGCTTTGAAATTTGACAGGCTCTTGTTGATGCTCCTGATATGGTTCGAAGCCAAATGAATTTCAAGAGGCTTTCTCTCACAGATATCAAAATTGATATCAAGAGGGTTCCAAAAAAGAAAACTCTGATTGAAGCTATGGAGGCTGCTGGTTAGTGAAAGCTGCTTTCTTCTCTTTTTTTTTGTATGGGTTGCTTGTGCGTCCTCTTATTTTGTGATTCTTATATATACTTTGTTGGCAGATGTGAAAAACAAATGGGAGAAGAGTTCCTGGGGCAGGAAGCTGATTGTGCAGAAGCGAAGGGCTGCGCTTAATGACTTTGATAGGTTCAAGCTGATGCTGGCCAAGATCAAGGTTAGCTTTGGTTCCTCACTATTTCGTTTCTCTCTTTAGCTGATTTCTTGTCACCCTTGATATGAATATACCTCAGAACCATAAAATTTTCAAATAATTCTTTTTAGCACTGTAACTTTTCATATTCCTTGACAACTGTTCCTTTTTATTTTGCAGAGGGGCGGACTCATCCGACAGGAGCTTGCAAAACTTAAGAAGGAGAGTGCAGCATAAACTTTCTTTTGATTATCGATTTTGCTTCAGTTTTTTTAATGTGCTATTTGATACTCTCGGATTACTTAATGATCAATAGCAAGAACTAAGTATTATGTGTTTTTAATCATTCTATTAATCTTGTAATGGTTGATGGTTAGCCTGATTTGCTTTTGTGGGTTTTATATTTGAAGTCATATCATGTTGTGGTGTTCTTTAGTAAACTATGATAGTGTCTATTGTTTTCCGTTCTACTACAATAGTTTGTAACTTGATGTAATTATACCATTCAGTCAAATGTGCAAGTTTGTCAGTCAGCACCCCTGGGTGGAGCATTGAAGATGATAATTGTGATCGAGTATGCAATGTAAAGGCATTGTCATTTTGTTTTACAGTCACGAGTTCAGTTGGGTCACTTTTTTCCTCCCTCTTGCTAAACTTTGTTCTTGTTTCTGGTAGGTCTCACCATGAGTGTTCGGTAAAACCAGTGTTGTAAGATAGAGTGAGTAGTAACCATGATTAGTTCGAATTCTATAGATAAAGTGATTTGAGCTCCCACAGTGGGAATAGACCGATTCGGTAGTCATAGTGGGAAAAAATCGTATCGGTCAAATGTGCGTCTAAGGCGGCGAGAATTACCAAAATACCATTGAAGAATTCTAATTTATTTTTTTCAAATTACAAATTATAAATCGATAAAATTAAGTGTTCAACTTAGTCCTCTTCCGCGTGCCTAATATGCACTTGATTAATAAAACCAGGGACTATAATATTATCATATGCGGGATTACAGAAAAACACGTTAACAACATATTACACCAACCCATAAATCCTCTCCGTCACGCTCGGGAGAAAGAACCTATGGGTGGACAAATGTTCAGCCTCCATGTGTGCGGTGTCCATCTCTTGGAGTAAGAGGTTTTCTTGGACAAGTGACTCAGAAGCTCCCAGTTCGCCATACGGTGCTTCTTGATGTTCAACAAGGTTTTGGTCAATATTGCGTCAGTAGGAGTCTCGGCCTTTCCCTTGCCTTTCTCATTCGCCCTCCTTGTCTTTGCGGCCTTATGGCCCTTAAGACGGTGACTGCGGATGGGTCCTGGGCGGCCCCACTCGACCTCTTCAGCGCCGACAGCGAGAATGTTCGTCTAAGATATCGGGGTGCTCAACCAAGTGTTTTGGGCGTGCGACGACAGTTAGTACCGATGAACTCCCCGATGGTCGTTGAGAACTTGTTCTCAAAACGATGCATCCAACAAGGCTTATCTCGCACGAGGATCCACTAGTGCTTCCATACGAACACGTGTTCGTACTTCTCGGCGCATTCTCTCTCCGCATCTTCCATCATCTGGTCATCAAATCTACCGGATTGGTAGATGCGCTTGAACTTTGACCAACACCCTTGGAACATCTTCACCTTCCGGTTCTTTAGCTCCAATGTTGCTTGCAGGTCTTCGTTGACTGCTCTGTAGACTGTTTGTCGGGTTACAAGGGTGATCTCCTTTCGAATGGAGACGATTTGTCAGTTTGACGGGTTACGGTCTGGTCGGCACCGTGCTCTGAGTTATCAGAGTTGTTTAGCCATGTATACACCAATGCCTGCTCCTCATACCGAGTCCACTTTTGGCACATACGGGGACGTCCGGATTGGTTGACTGGCGTCACCCCTAGGGGGAGGGGGGACACAAACGGGTATGACCGGAGGTGGATGCTGCATTCCCGATACATGCAACCCACACCCCGTCCCCGAGCCGGATCCCGGGTAAGTGCTAGAGCCTTGGAATCGGGTGCTGGATCCCGGGTACGTGGTTGAGCCATCAAATGTCTTCCCACTAAGGAATGGTGAAGCTGAACCCGAATAAGGGTTGAAGCAGTTGTACACAGGGGAGGTCGGAATCGTCTCTTGCACCGGCGATGGCACATACTCCTCTTGGCCCCAAAACGCTCCTCCATTTCGCACGAGTAGTGCTGCGAATCGGAGACGTAGTCTCATTCCATGTGAACCCCGATGGATACTTGTTATTGTTGTTTTCAGTCATGGATGCAATTGGAGAAACAGACAGGTTGCAGCGGCAGATTCTACAGCAGGTTGACGACAAACAGATTCTACAAGTGGTTGACGCCGAAGCTTCTACTTTGTTGTCGGAGAATCGCCACTGCTAGAATGTCGGAGAAGATGCTAGCTCGCCGTAGATTCTGGTTGAACGAAATAGACGCCGAGGAGAATTGTTGAACGATTGATCAATTGGTGAAGACGAAGGAGAATCGGGTTCCATTATTTAAAGCCGAAATTAAGTTTCGGCTTTAATGACTCCTAGATTTTCGGTGCCGCGTGTCTCCAAACCACTCCGCAATCAACGATTTAGTGGGCCCGTATCCGTCGAATAGACCGAGTGTCAATGTCGACAGCTTCCTCAATGTTGAGTTTAAGGCCCCCAGATTCGACTAGCAACAGACTGTTGTCCGAAGATTCGACGCCCTTTCTCGAAAAAAAATGATTCGACGGCCAGAATAGACTAGGCTTCGAAGCCACTGAGACTACTCTTAGAGTAATCATGATAAATGTGGTAGTACCAGGTGAAGCAAAAAATGTTACTCTATCACAGAGCCCAAACCAACCAAGTCAAGATCGATGCACAACACGCTCACCATTGCAAATACTTGTACAACCATCCTTCGAAGGAAGAACGATAATTTTAGTCCATCATCGATTAGGTTTTCTCCACAGAATGACTATTGTTGTCACTATGTAACAAACGACCCATTGTCGCCGTTGATTATATGTAGATGTGAAAAAAAAAAAAATCAAATTGAAGAAAATATAAAGTTTAGGGATGATCTCGATTCGATTTTTTTATCAGAGAAATTTTATAAAGACCTCATTCCCAATTTGAAAGAAAGAGAGACAACACAAAGGTAAACTAAAACCATGAGCTACACATATATGCCAAAAAGAAAGCTGAAAGAAACATACTACTACAAAGTAAAACCAAAAAATCATTATACAAAGAATGTAACGCCTCAAATCCGATGAGAACGGAATCGAGACGTGATTTTTAGTGAACAACGATAAAGTAATTTAAAACCATTTAAATAGGTGAATAATTCTTAAATGGCAATAGAATCAGCAAGGGTCCAACGCCCAAAACAACCGGATCAGTTTAAGTAAGAACAAACCAAGTACGTCTCTATAACAAAAAGAAAACTGAAACCCGGACTCTCCTCAAGCTCCCGAGCTTGGAGACGTCCACAAAGCCAAGCACGCTCACAAACCTGTACGGAAAAGACAGAGGGGATGAGCATAACGCTCAGTAGGAAAAAGTACCACGAATGCTTACCGCACTAAGGCAAAATGGAAAATTTTACCGGGTTAAAACTTAACCAACTTGTCACGCCCCAAATCCGACTAACGCCGGAAATGTGACGTGACTTAGTAAAAATAAGTAAAACCAATATAAAGAGTTCAAATACTGAAAATCCTCGAAATAGATATCACAAAAGTATAAGGGTCCCAAGCCCAAAAACGACATAAGTGTAATAAAGTACAAATAGTACGTCTCTAACATA
>JAYMSV010001689.1:0-12321 GCA_036897745.1 Erodium moschatum | reverse complement strand
ATATCTCAACTATCAAAGTAGTCTTTAGTCCTTTGACCATGACATAACCATATGACCTACATGAGGTGGATTCATGATTTAACATAACCAAACGCTTTTCCTAACAGATAGTTATAAAGGTTATGATTGGTCATGGATACGCACATGTGAGACATATGAGTGATGGTCATAGGGACTTGTCAATGGTATCATACAAGTTAGATGTCATCATAATGGTCACTGTTGATGAGTAGGAGGTTTGTAAAACAAGTATGACCATATGTGTGATTATTCACCTACATTCCTCATTTAGAATCAAGAGAACATGTTGAGAATGAATTCGAAAGAATGATGCTTCTATGTCTTTGTTCGTCGATTTGTCTGTGACAATGTTGTATACATTGAATTTGACCTTTATTTATGGTTTTACCATGAAGGATTTTCGTACGGGAACCCCACTCATGAGGTGCAATAGCTCGGTGAGATCTCAATACCATTACTACCACTACTTCATTATCATCTGGCTTTACCTTGGCTGCTGTTTCTCCTTCCATTTGGTATGGTCGGTTAGGACATCCTAGTCATGCTATTTTCAATTCCTTTCGTACTGAGAACTTTATTTCTTGTAATAAGGACTTTTTGTACTCTTTATGTTCTACATGTGTTTGTGATAAATATGTTAGACTTCCATTTCATAATTTTGTATCTCACACTGTTGCACCATTTGATATTATTCATTGTGATTTGTGGACATTAGCTATTTTAAGTTCGACTGGTCATAAATATTATATACTATTCTTTGATGATTATTCTAATTTTCTATGGACTTTTCCATTGGGTGCTCAATCACAGGCCTATTCGATATTTCAGAACTTTGATACTTTGATTCACTCTCAATTTGGTTGCAAAATCAAGTCTTTTCAATGTGAAATGGAAAGGAATTTGATAATCCTTCATTTCACAATGTTGCGGTGATAATGAAATGGTTATCAGGTTCTCTTGTCCTCATACTTCGTCTCAAGATGGTAAAGCGGAGTGCAAAATCCTTATTATTAATAATATGGCCCGTACTTTACTTTGTACCTCATCAACGTCACTTCTACAAAGGTTTTAAATTACATGACTTCGGTAAAGGTACTTTATCATCGCGATCCTTTTCTTTCTCTTCTTCGTGTCTTCGGTTATCTTTGCTATTCTCTTCATCCTCCATATACGATTCATAAACTTCAAAGTCGCTCTACGCCTTGTGTGTTTTTGTACTACCCCGACCGACTACACCTTTATGGATTCTACCACCTCTCCATTACTCACTCACCACGTATTTCTTCCGCCACCTACTACTCAGCATATTGTCCCGACACCGGACTTTGTCCTGCTCCTTTCCAGGCTAACCTACCATCCACCCAACCTCTCGGCCCAACTTCCCAATCACCCACCTCCAGCCCAACTCAATCGAGCGTCTCGCCATCTATTATCCTCTCTTCACCCGAGACACATACCAACTCACCCGCACCCAATACCACCTCTGATTCAATGGTGGTATCCTCTCCCCTAGCATATGTTCCTATCGCTCCCGTTATCCCCCCCTATGGTCAACACCCATAACATGACTACGTGAGGAAAATGGGGCATACTAAAACCCAAATAGTTGTTTAACCTCTCTATGGACGTTACTCCTTCCCCCATCCCCACCAATCCCAAGGATGCCTTTCTTGATCCTAATCGAATAACTGAAATGATTGATGAGTTTTATGCACTTATTGATGATAAGACTTGGGTCCTGGTCCCTCGTCCTCCTAATACTGATATTATCTGTTGTATGTGGATTTTTCATCATAAACGATGTCCTGACGGTTCTTTTGAGCATTATAAAGCTCGACTTATTGGTGTTGACAGGTCTCAACAAATTGGTATTGATTGTGATGAGACGTTCAGTCCGGTGGTCAAACCCTCCATTATTCGCACCGTCCTCAGCATCACAGTCTCTCATTCTTGATCTATTCATTAATTAACTAGACGTCAAGAATGCATTTCTCCATGGAAATCTTTCTGAGACTGTCTATATATATGAACCTATGTGATTTCGGAGCAAGATTCATCCAGATTATGTTTTCTATTTACTGTGGTCCTTGTATGGTCTCAAACAGACTCCCTAGGTGTGGTACCAGTGATTTACCGATTATGTAGCTGCGATCGGTTTTGCTCATAGCAACTCCGACCATTCCTTATTTATTTATCGAGATGGCGCTGATATAGCTTACGTCCTACTTTATGTGGATGATATTATTCTCACCGCTTCTAGTGAGAAATTACTTTTATCTGTCATATCTCTTCTTAGCAGTGAGTTCGCTATGAAGGACCTTGGTCGCTTGAGCTCTTTCTTGGGTGTCTCATTCATTCATTCATTCATTCTGATTGTGGCTTACTTTTTTCTCAACGGAAATATGTTGAGGACGTTATTTCTCGGGCTGGCATATCCTTATGTTCTCCTGCTGCTATTCTAGTTGACACCAAAGCGAACCACAGAGCCGTGGAAGGAGCTACCTATGATCGCCCATCTCAATATCCCAGTCTTGCTGGTGCGCTTCAGGTGCTAACATTTACTCATCCAGACATCGCATATGTCGTCCAACATATATGCCTTTATATGCATGATCCTCGCGATGTACATATGTGTGCTCTGAAGCGCATCATCTGATACATACAGGGGACTCTTCATCTTGGCCTTCACTTATACCGTTCCACCACTGGTAGCCTCACATCCTACACCGACGCTGATTAGGTTGGGTGCCCTGACACGAGGCGTTCCACATATGGCAACTATATTTTGTCTTGGTCCTTTAAACGACAAGCTACATGATCCCATTCCAGTACCGAGGCCGAGTATAGGGGTGTTGCTAACGTCGTCTCTAAGTCATACTGGCTCTGTAACTTGCTTCTGGAACTTCATTGCCCTAGCTATCACTCGAGACAATGTTGCCTACTGCGATAACATCAGTGCCATCTATCTCTCGGGTAATCCAGTACAACACCAACGAACAAAACATAATAAGATGGACATTCATTTTGTTCGCGAAAAGGCTGCTCGCGGACATGCCCGTGTTTTACATGTGCCCACTTGCTCTCAGCTTGCCGATATCTTCACCGAAGGTCTTCCGAAAGTTCTCTTCGATGATTTTCGGTCCAGCCTAAACGTTCGAGATGCAGGGGCGTGTTAGATATATCTGGATGAAGATTATTTTTTGTTATTTATAATTCAAATCATGCATTTGTAATTCAAATTATAGGATTCTACTTATATCTCAACTAAACTTGTATTTAAACAAGTACGGCATAATGAAATTCAATGAAGGATTTACAAATCCTACAAAAAAAGTATCCGATTAAGACGTTCAAAATTTCATTCATCCATATACGTTTAATATTTTTAACCCTCGGGTTGGATTACTTTTTTCGGGAGTATGTTTTATTATTATTATTAGCAAGACAGTATTATAAATCTCTCATTTTTCAGAGTTTGGATAGATTCTAGTTTCAGAAACCCACCAATACAAACAAGAGCACTAGCATTCAAAACACAGCCTCAAACCAGAAACAGACCGAGACACACCTCGCCCACAACCAAGAACCAGTGCTTGATTTCTTTTTTCAACAAAATATTGTCATTTGCTTGATCAATTTCCATTCTCCGCGGCCTGTGATAAGGTGCTTTTATGTAAGCAGCTTCATAACAAGTTAGAATATGTGATATATAGCGCTTAAGGATGAAATTACAAGTTCACTTTTCTCGGTTTAGTAATAATCATGTACTAGATGGAGAATGAGTTGCACCACGTTGACAACCACTAACACATATTCCTCCTCCATATTATAAACTTCCTTCACTCCCAAGTCTCAACCTTTTTTTCATCTTTCCTTTTCCCACAATACAATACTACAGCATCCATCATCCATTAAACGTGCGATCTCCGAATTATTGTATTCTCAAAAGTCATATCCCATGTCTTATGATAAATTTCACTTTCGATGCTGCGTTTGAAACGTATTGGTTAAATTGTAAATAGATGCTAAAACTATCACGAAAAAATACATTTATTTGACAAAATAAATGTTGTAACATATTTTTGACTGATGCATACAAAAGTTGAAACTTTTAAAGTCAACGTCAACCTTATTCATAAGTGTAAATAGTTTATTATCAATTTTTTCTATCAAAATACTGATATTTTAAGAGTAGAATTTTTAATTTTTCTAATAATAAATCTTTAAGATAGAAAATTAAGTATTTATATGGAAACCTTTTATATTTGTTCTTGATTGATCAATAATGTAACTCTTACGTGGATGTGTTTAATTCCTAATTCTGGTGAGTGTGTTTCATGGTGACGACTAATTAAATAGATTAAGGATAGTTAGAGCAACTTCAATTAGTGGTTGAACGGTGGTGGATAGGTGCTAACGGAATTATCGGTGGGTACGATCAAAACGTCTGCGGATAGCCAACGGAAAAGCGATGACGAATAATGCGTCGGTAAGGTTACCAACGGTTCTGTCCGCCGGCGTCAACGGAAAGAAAGTTAAAACTCTTGTTATTTTTTTCCTTTCCAGCCTCTCGACTGTAAAAATAACTCTTTCCATCTGGTTTATACAAAATTTATTAGTTTTTTAATATTTCAGTCTCCCCTTTCAACCAACAAAACTATTAATAACTGAAGAAGCTCATGGTAGAAAGAAATTAAAATATTGCTACGAACTATATTAGCACTGTTGTTGGGGCCTTGGGGGCAAGAATATTGTTTACCGCATTCAGACTACATCCACAAAATGTCATAACGTGAGTGCATTTAGTATATGATGGTGTCTTTTCAGAGTCACCCATTTAGTTTTGTGCTTCGTTTGGCTCATGATTTTGAATCACATCAGCCAAGTTTTTTTTTTCTTTTGAAACTTACATCAGCCAACTTAAACGGATAAAAAAAACTTGATGCAATGGCTCTCACTAAAACTACTGTAGCGGAGCGATCGGAGAAGATTATCGAGGATGTTCCTCTTCAACACCCGGGCCAGGAGGCTGAGCAGCGCAACAAAAGGGCGGCCTCCTCGTCGACAATCGGTCCTCCTCCAGGTTTTGAAGAAGTAAGACCTCGAAGGGTCAGGCACAACAAGGAAGAAGGAGTACAGAACTTGGTCAAGGAGAGAAATGGTGATTGGAGATTGAAATCGATCGTGGTTAACACTAGGTCTCTGGTTCTGGATGATGCATCAGATTGGATTCAAAACTTATTTCAAGAAGTTGGCAAGATTTCCAAGGTGGAGACACCATCTAGACCCAATGCGAAGGGGCGGTGGTTTGCTTTTGTTGGTTTTGATTCAGAGGAAGGGTTTAATAAAGCCATAGAAACCTTCAATGGTTATGTGCTTAAAGGTTACAGGTTATTTGTTGTCAAGTCCTGGAGAAGGGCTAGAGATTGGGTGGTCACAAAGGCTTCAGAGTTCAGCCTAAAGCCAATAGTTACAAATCAAAGGAGACCATTTCGGTCGGCAAGGTGGTGGAGGATCTGAGAAGCTTGGTGAACACAGGTCATTTGGCTGTGCTGCATAAGTTCATGACAGTTGAGAGAGTGATGTCGGAGTTTGCTGCTCAAGGAGTGTGTGAGATATTTGTCAAAGCTTTGGGAAACAGAGTGGTGTTAATCCACTGTCCGGATGAGGATTTCGATTATGAGATTATGAGGAACAATGGGGAATGGCTCAAACCTTGGATGACTATCATTCAGGGTCTCGATTATCTGTGTGGTGAGGGAGGTTGCTTCCAATGGGTGGCCATCTCTGGGATCCCTATTATTGCTTGGTGTGAGGAGACCTTCAAGAATCTAGCAGAGGAGGTGGGAACTCTAGCTTTCACTCATCCTCAGTCACTGGCCAACACTCACTTTGATTTGGCATTTCTTCTCCTTCATACACCTTCACCACTAAAGCTACAAAAGCTCTCTAAGTTGCTAGTTGAGTTTGAGAAGTATAAAGTGTTGATTTCTTCAGTTGATATTCACATCATTCCGGAGTGCAAATCTAGTATTGAGGGGGTTTCCGACTCTTACAACAGCTCCCCTTCTCGTTTCAACCCACATATTTGTTCTGATAATGATTCTTTCTCGAGTGAATTACCCTTTTCTCCGTCACAGAGTAGCGACAAACAAGTTTTTATTGGGTCGAAGGATCTGTTATCTATTAATTCTACCAAGGACAGCAGAGAGGTTCCGACATTCCCTCTTAATGGTTCATTAAGGGAGGACATGGTTGATGGTATTGTTGGTTCATTAAGGTATGACATGGTTGATGGTATTATTGGCATTAATTCCAATCATCTTATTAATTCTCCCCCTCTCTCCACATTTAAGGGGGTGGATTTTCCTGAGTTACCTTCAGTTAAGACACCTATTTTGTTTCCATCACAAGATCCACTCCAGTTAACTTTTGTTCAGGCAGTCTCGCATTCCCCTCACAAGAATGTAAAAGAGGAGCCTTCTCTGGTGGTTGAATATACAGTGGAAGTGGAGAACATTCAGTCAGTTAATGACACTGTGGAGTTGGGTTTGACAGACTTGGTGGTAGAGGACACTGTTCCGACCCTTTCTCTTTCTACTCCCAAGCCTCAACTACCATAGTTGTTGGATGTGATAGTCCCAGATTTAGAAGGACAAAAGGAGGTTTTACAAAATCATCTCATTAATGAGGAGTTAGACATTACTCCTTTAATGACAGAGTCAGGGCCCATTGTTGAGACTCCAACTTTTCAAATTAAGGAGGGAAATTTGGGAACTTTGGTGACTAATTTAATCCCTATCCTTTCCCCTAAGTCTGGCCCCACTTACAAGAAAAGGAATAAGAAACCTCAGCCCTTATTTGCCTACTCCACCAGGTCAAAGAGGAAAGTGCAGTTCGTTTCTAGCCCCTCCTCTGTTCCTTCAGTTGTTCCTTCAGTTGTTCCTTCAGTTGTTCCTTCAGTTAACAAAGTGCAGAAAAAATCCAACAAGTTCAAGGCAGGAGAGAAAGGTACCTGGGACTATTGCAAAGCAATAGGATTGAAAGCATTCATCTCTGATCAATTGGTGGCTCAACAATTCGATAACTTGGAGAATGAGTTAAACCAAGCAGTGGACTTGGAAGATGATTATGAGGAAGACTATATCGATCTGGAAGGAGTGGAAGAAACCAACTTGACTGAGGATTTATCTCAGTCCCATTCTCATCCTTAATCTCTCCTCTTTATGAGGATCCTCTCATGGAACATGAGAGGGCTTTCTTCTCCACAAAAGAGAAGATGTTTGAGAAACTTGTGTCACAAGCAAGACCTTGAAATGATCCTCATTCAAGAGTCTAAGTTGGAGGCTTTACCTGTTAATTTCCTAGTGAATTGTGGTTTCAATATGCAGTGGGAGGTTTTATTTTCTCCAGCATCTGGCAATTCTGGAGGTCTTATAACTATTTGGAACAAGGGGATTTTCAGTTTACTTTCTCCTCTTTCATCTCCTACTGAAATTGTTTGGTCTGGTATCTATTCTCCTCTTCAAATCTCCATCACAGTGATTAATGTTTATGCTCCCTGTTCAGTGACTGGAAGATCAGTTTTATGGGCTAGACTTGCCTCCTTGGTGTCTGATTTACATTCTACTTTTATAGTAGCTGGTGATTTCAATGCTACTCTCAATCATTCTGAAAGAGCAACTTCAGGGAGTTCTATGACTAGTCAAAGGGCTTTTAATAATTTTCTGCAGGAGTTGGGGGTGGTGGATCTCCCATTGCTAGGGAGCAAATTTACCTGGTTTGGTCCTCTTTCTCAGGCCTCCAGATTGGACAGATTCCTGGTGGATCCTTCTCTCTTGCTTACTTTCAGCAACCTTACTCAGTCAGCTCTGGCCAGAAGCATCTCAAATCACAAGCCTATTCTCCTCTCCAATCCTGTCACTGATTGGGGTCCTAGGCCCTTCAAATTCATCAATGCCTGGACCTCCCACTCCTCTTTCTACTCAGACACTAAGACATGTTGGGACTCTCTTTACTTTACAGGTTTCCCTTCATTTACTCTCTGGTGTAAATTCAAGGCTTTGAAGGAGTTTTATAAATCTTGGAATGTGAATGTCTTTGGTTGTTTAGACAAAGATATATCCTACTTGCAATCACAGATTAATGAGCTGGATTCTCTGTTGGAGGAAAGGCCATTGTTTCCCTCTGAACTTTCCCTCAGGGCCTATACAAGAGCAGTACTGATAAAAAAATTGAAGTTACAAGCTAAATTGTGGAGCCAGAAAGCCAGGCTGAGATGGTCTAGAGAAGGAGATAAATGTTCAAGGTTCTTCCATATTGTAGCCAATTACAATCAAGCAAGGAAGAAAATCTTAGACATTTCAGTTGAAGGAGTTATATTTTCTACACCTTCAGAGATCAAAAGACTTGCTTGTGATCATTTTTCCAAAAGATTTCAAAAATCTCCTGATGTTTTCATTGATCTCTCTCAGTTGCCTTTCAAGAAATCGTCTTCATCACAAGCCTCTTCACTTGAGCAGCCTTTTAATGAGGAGGAAGTGTTGTCAGCAATTAAGAATTGCAAGGGTGATAAATCTCCTGGCCCTGATGGGTTTTCTCTCAGGTTCTATCATAAATGTTGGAAAATCATAAGAATGGATTTTATGGCTTTCCTGCAGCAGTTTTATAAAGGGGCCTTTTTGGGCAAAGCCATTAATTCCACCTTCATCACCTTAATTCCAAAATCCACAGATGCACAAGGTTTCAATGACTTCAGACCCATTAGCCTCATATCAAGCCCTTATAAAGTTCTCTCCAAGGTCCTTGCTGCTAGATTAAAACTTGTGATGAATGATCTGGTCAGTGATGTGCAGTCTGGGTTTATTGCTGGGAGGCAAGTGTTGGATGGTATCTTGATTGCATCAGAGCTTATACACTCTATCAAAAATTCAGCACAGGAAATCTTGGTTTTCAAAGTTGATTTTGAAAAGGCTTATGATCATGTGGATTGGGACTTCCTCAAATCCTTGTTAAAGACTATGGGATTTGGATCTCTTTGGATTTCTTGGATTTCAAGTTGTATTGATGCTTGGTCCTCTATCTTGATTAATGGCTCTCCATCCCCTGATTTCCATTTAAGTAGGGGCTTGAGACAAGGTTGTTCTCTATCTCCTCTCCTTTTTGCATTAGTTGCTGAGAGTCTGCATCAATTGATGGAGAGGGGAATTGAGGAAGGCATGTTCTCTGGTGTTGCTTGCAGTATATTGGGCCATCATATATCACATTTACAGTTTGCTGATGACACATTATTCTTTCTCAAAGTTGAAGAGAACTCTATTCAAAATCTCAAGCACACCCTCCTCCTTCTTCAACAAGCAACAGGACTGAAGGTGAACTTTCACAAATCTAAAGTGATGGTCATGAATCCATCTACTTCTTCCTCAGTGGCTGCATCATTGATCCTAAATTGTAGCATTATGGCTCTGCCATTTGATTATTTAGGCTTCCCTTTGGGGGCAAATCCTAGACTCAGGAAAACATGGGAGCATGTATTAACAAAGTTCAAAAAAAGGTTGGGACTTTGGCAGACTAAGTTCAAATCCTTTGGGGGAAGGATAACTCTCATCAAGTCCTCACTAGCCTCTTTACCTCTGTACTATATGTCCTTGTTCAAAGTTCCCAAAAGTGTTATTAAAGAAATGGAGAAATGGCAGAGGAAGTTCTTGTGGAATGGCTCATTAACTAGGAGAATTATGCCTAAGGTTAGATGGAACCTCATCTGTAGGCCTAAATCTGAAGGAGGTTTGGGGATAAAAAATCTATTTATTATGAATCAAGTCCTATTAGCAAGATGGTGGTGGAGGTTTGCTACTGAGGGTCAATCTCTTTTGAAGAATCTTATCTGTTCTAAGTATGGGTGGGATCCTAAGGCTTAGGATTTCTCTGAGTGCATTTTGTCTAATGGTATTAGTTTCATGGGACATATTAATGGGTTGCTATCTGATCCTAAATTCTCTTCTGCCTTTGGTGCAACTGGTCTTCAGTGGACTGTAAAGTCAGGTTCTACAGTCAAATTCTGGCAAGATAATTGGATCTCTTCTTCTCCCCTGAAGGTGAGATTTCAGAGACTCTTCCTCCTCAGTACTCAAAAGAATTCACTGGTGTCACAGTTTTGGTTTCAAGGAGAGTGGATTATGCTTTTCAGAAGAGAATTGAGAGGGTGGGAATTGGGTTCTTTTAATGAGCTTAGTCTCCTACTCTCCCCTCTCCATTTGATTTAGGGTGTAAAAGATATTGTCTCTTGGAGCAAGGACAAAAAAGGATTCTCAGTGGCTAAAATGTACAAGGTTTTGGATGATAACCCTGCACAAAAGGTGGCCTGGGCCGCAATTCTATGGCTTCCTCTATTACCTCCCAAGGTAGCTGCTTTCTCTTGGCTTTTTTGTCTTGAGGGGGTTCTCCCAAGGGGTTTTTTGTTGGCTAAAGGCATCTCCTCAATCACTACCGTCTGGTGTCCTTTTTGTCTTGAAGAGCCAGAGGATTTAGACCATTTATTCCTGCACTGCAAATTTGCTTCATCTTTATGGTCTGAGGTTCTCAGTTGGTGGGGAATCAGTTCTACACTACCTGAAACTATGGAGCATTGGTTTCTCTCTTGGAATTCTCTCTCACCTTACAACAGGAAAGGGTATTGGAAATTGATAATTGCTTTTGTTATTTGGAGGATCTGGTTGTGTAGGAATCCAGTGTTGTTCCATTCCATCGATCCCTGCATTTCTACAGCTCTGCAACAAATCCAATCAGCTTCCTTTCAAGTCATTTGGGCAAAGTTTCAAAGTAAGTTCAGTTTCTCCTTTTTAACTTGGATCTCGTCGCCGGCAGCCTGTTATCGTTCATCTGCACTTCTCCCTCCCAGTTTGCATCTGTGACATGTTTCAGATGCAGGGAGATTGGTCACTTTTACCTCGGTTCTGTGTTGATTAAGTGACTTGGAACTATACCTTTTGTAAGCTTCTTTGTTCTTTGTTACTTGGGCCCCAAGTCTCGGTCACTACTTTGTTAGGTGGTTCCATTTAGACTCCTTTTGTTAGTTTGCTTGAGGAACAAGCAAAATTTTTGCTTCATTACTTAGGCTTATTTGTACAGTCATGTGTACTTTGGGGATCACTTTGTTGATTGCCTTGGTGTTGTATGGTTTTATTTGAGGCACTCCCTCGGCTAGCATCTTCATTTCGAAGATCTGGCTTATAAAAATTTGCTGATCAAAAAAAAAAACTTAAACACTCGTATGTACCTTACTTCTTGTAACACCTTTTTTACTTCAGAAGAGGTTTAATTTAAATTTGCTTTGCTGATCAAAAATAAATTTTATTGGTACAAGAAATCATACATATGACAAACACGGAGAACCCATTATTTATTTATTATACTACTAAAAAATTGGCTCAATATAATGGCTCAATATAAATATAATCATATTATTATTATTTTGAAATAATATGATAGCATATATGTTAGCCATGCACGTCCACATGGCAACTAACCTAATAAAAGATTCTGTTAGAGGAGCAATATCAATAAATAATCAAAATGCCAACTATTTACTCACGATTAATAGTTTAAAATGGCTAGGACCCGAACCGGCGGCTAGGGGTAGGGTTTAGTCACCGCCATACCTGCTTGATGATCTGTTTGGTGATTAATCACCATGTTTTCTCGATGAGAGTGGTGCTTCGGCTTGGACATAAGTGTTCTGCTGGTGTGGTTTGGAATAGGGACATAGTTTGGGGCTTCGATCAACATGGATGAGGTATATGTTTGGTTTTGTAAATCGCATTGGTGCCTTGGTTATTTGCAGGAACCAAATATATTTACTATCCAAATCTTCGCCGTCTGGTTTTGAGGGAGTATTGACCAGCGACTTTGGGCTTCGAAGACAAGAGGGATTGTTACCTGGTGGTGTGGGGTGCGACACCAAGGGAACGGGGACACGTGTTTTGATCCCGGATGGTTGGATTAGCTCGGTAGAAGTGAAACGATCGCCCCATATGTGGGTTACGGGGCTGTTAAGGGCGGGCCATGGCAGCGAAGCGGGACGAGGCAAGGCTTCTCCAGTGAGGTTTGTCATGACGGCGCGAGTCTTGACATCGGCTAGGATGATAAGGTGTTTGGGTGGCCGGACATCGGTGGTGGCGGGCACTACCGAACATCGGGATGTTCTTGGTCACGACGAAGCCAGGATGCTCTCGGGCGGGCAAGACGAGGACGGTAGGAGTGGCGGGGGACAAAAAGGAGGGAAGGGGGGGTAGAGGGGGGTGG
>JAYMSV010001688.1:0-12321 GCA_036897745.1 Erodium moschatum | reverse complement strand
CGGGCTGCCATAAGCATTTCTTCTACTGCTCCCACATCCTAAGCTCGCTCGTGTGCTCACGCCCGTTACAGGATTCGTGCCATTAGCATACTTGCAAAGTGCCTGCATTAGCAATCTCAATTACACTATGATTGGAATGTGAAATCAATGCCTTCACAAGGGTCAATATGTTATTAATCAATTTTAGTACCTGCTTCTGGGGAAGATCAAGAACAGCATCACTGAAGTCAGCTCCTTCGATCAGGGCTCCCCCAAGATCACTTCGGGTCAGAACTGATCTTACCAGCACCGCATTCGTCAGATTTGCTTCATTAAGAACCTGATTTTCATCATTAGTTCATCATGCTGAACCAAACAATGAACCCAAAATTGGATATCTTTAATGAGTTATTTGAATCAAACAATGAGATATGAGAGTGTATACCATCCGATCCATCAATGTGTCGCTCAAATCCGCACCTGTAAATTGACAAAATGGTGTTACAATGGGAGAGAGGCCAGAGAAACTAGGCTGTTTTAGCCTAGTAGTATGAAAAGAAACAGAGCACAGCCCAAGAACTGGGCATGAAGCTATGCTATGATGAGGTAGAGCAAAGGGAGAGAAGAAGAAGGCCAAAGCAGCCTTGTTTGAACAATCCATTACAAACCCAAGTTTCAGAATGATGTTTATGGAGATGGGTCGTTTCTTATTCACCAGAAAGGTTATCAATGTTGATCACATTCACAATCCCTTTACACATATCTAACAAGACCTCAAAAAAGCTCCAATTTTTATTTCACCCATGAGTTAAAACCCTCACTTCTTATGATTCAATTGGTGTTTACAGATTGCAATTGAAATGCCAATTACTGCTATGGTCTATAAATTTCTATGCCAATGTTGATACACATACAATTACATTGCTTGCTACATGTAAATGGAAGTGGAACTTACCTGAAAAATTAGCCTTGTATGCAACAGCCTTTTCAAGGTAGGCGCCATTGAATGTTGACCCACTAAAATTAGACTCTCTCATATCAGCAGATGTGAAATTGGCTCTTCTGTATCAGCATTCAAATTGATTAGTTATAAGAGCATCTGTAATGCAGGGCAATTGGGGGGCGATTTCACGAAAAAAAATAGTTTTTTGCTAGTCTCCCATCTGGGGCGAAGGATTCATCTCCCCGCTCAATTCGCTAACGAACTGAAATCACCCATATTCTGACCACTTGTCACTTGACACGTGGCTATTCGTCCAGATTCGTCTTACTAATCGACTGGCTTCGAGTGGGCTAATCCCATTGATATGCTCTAAGTAAAGCTACATTACATAAGCAAGGATATGCAATCAATCACCTGAAGTTTTCATTTGTGTAGACTGCTTTTCTGCATAGAAATCAACAAGACAATGACCTTAGCCAACTCTAAAAATGTTTATGATATGCAATAGAGTCAAGAACAAAACCAACCTGAGATCTGCAGAACCAAACTGAGCCGCTGATCCTATCCCGAACTCGCCTCTCGTGTTGGCCTCAAACTTGTTGAGATCAGCAAGAGCTGGGACATTGGAGCTGAAGGCAATAACAGCAACTGCCAATGCTGATGAAACCACCTTTCTCCATTTCACTGGCTCTGCATTGGCTCCTGAGTTGTGGGAACAATCTTCCTTTTCAAGGACAATTCAATTCAGCAACTAGAAACTCATTATAGTATATAATCAAGCACCTTCTAGATCACAACTCACCGGACTCAGCTCTGAATTGAGCTATGGCACAAGGCTTGGAGAGGAGATGAACACAAGTATGATTCTTTGAAGGCTTTGGATATGAAGAAGAGAGATGTATTGATTTCATGGACAGAGGAGATATAGAAGTGAAAGCCATTGATGCAGAGCTGTGGTGTTTGTATTATGATTATGGGTTCTGCAACAGAGAGATGAAGATGGAAGAAGAGAAGTGGATTAAGCCACACCAACCATATCTCTTCAGGACAAAGGATAGGCTCACATTAGAACACATGTGTTTGGATTTTTCTCTGGTTTTGTGGGGTGCCACTTGTTATCCATAACCTTTAAGCTATCAAGATGAGAACAAATGAAATTAGGCACTGAGTGATTATGAGATTAGGACTGAAACTGAAATTTACTTGAGCTTTATGGGTAAATTATGAATCCTTAATCTGTTTAGCTGATGTTACCTTTGTGATTTCATGGGCAAGAGGTAAAAGTTCTGAACATTCAAATGTAAACTCAACCTTAAAATATAAATTGTAAACTCATATGAGTCATTAGATCAAGTAAAATAGAGTTTAGGGTTTATATAGTACTCTTTGAATTTATTTTTATCATTAAAACAGCCTAAAAAGCATGGATCGTTGGACCACTTGATCTAATGGCCTAAATATATTTACAATTTATATTTTAAGAATGGTTTACAATAAACAGACAACAAAACGATCATGTATGATCAAGAACATATGTAGAGAGCTTGGGTTGATTTGAATTCCACAAATCTTGCTACTGTTTGACCTTCAGACAGCATAGGATGCTGTTCTTAACAACAACCTGAACCCAAGTTGCAGGATGATGATTGGTCTGAATGTGCAATGATTGTGTAACATCTGTAGTGAATCAAAGCTGCAAGACAGAGAATCACAGCAAAGATCAAGTTGTAAAACAACAATGATATGATTTAGATGTATCAGAAGCAAATTGTGTCAATGCCTTCTGTCTGTAAAGCACCATAAACTAGCTGGCAGCACATGCTTAAAAAGACACATGAGCTTGAAACCCATCATCAATCATAAATTTTCAGACAAAACATTGTCATAACAAGCACAACCCTGTGTTATCAGCAAGAACTAGAACAATATCTGTCTAAATATATCATATATGCAAAGACATGATCAAATACCAAGTTAAAAATGTATAGAATAGATGAATCGTCATTAGTACATAAATTTTAGGTATCGAAAGAATGGTAAATCCCGATAAATTAAACATAACTGCAGTGAACATTTGATGACACTATAAGAAATGCATGTCATCAAAATCACACAATACTCTATCAACAGGACTCGAGTTTTTCACCTAAAGACTCAGCAAAACGAAGATGTCCCATGAAAAAACTCAAAAACAGAGCTTAGCATGAAGAA
Organism: Erodium moschatum; assembly: GCA_036897745.1. Taxonomy (NCBI): domain Eukaryota; kingdom Viridiplantae; phylum Streptophyta; class Magnoliopsida; order Geraniales; family Geraniaceae; genus Erodium; species Erodium moschatum. The sequence continues at coordinate 9,188 of JAYMSV010001688.1, read as the reverse complement.
GAGATCATGATCAACACTGTCATCATCACAGTAAAGATCAGCTTCAACCCACTCATCACTGAAGCAGCTGAAGATATATCTTGTGGCCTGTACAAGAAAAAAATAAAATCAGTATTGGTTTTGTTTCAGTAAAAAAGAAAAGGATAATCTCACATAAGTACACTAAGCTTGTCACATGAGAAATGTGACAAGTTTAGTGTACTTTTATGAGATTATCCCAGAAAAAATGCTTAAGCATATTAAGATTGACGTACTTTTGCATTTTGCCAAGAGCTCCACAAAAAAGTGCATTCTCAGGCATTGGCAGCTCGGTTTTGTTAGTAGCCTCTGGATTTACGATCTTGATATATGTTTCTTGGCCAAGGTACCAGGAATCGAGATTTTCTGCTCTCAGGTTCCATATTCCCACATTGTCAAGAGAGATCAAGATTGCTGTCCATGCTCCGGGGAAGACCTAGACAAGAACAGATCATGCTCAAGATCAAGACTTGAACTCAAGTTTAGATCATCAAGAACCATTAAAAACTCCTTCAATAAAGATTTGTTAACTTTGATTGTACCTGTGTTGTTGCACGGGCGATTCCATCCCATTTGTTATACGTTCCTCTGCTATTCTCCGTCCACTCACCATAATCCATCCTGGATAATGACATTAGCCATATATAGAAAATGTAAGTTTATAACGGGAAAGATTTCATTTTAATGAGTAATAATGGGAAAATTTTCATACCCGACTACGAAAAATGCATATCCATCCAAGTGGTAGCTCTGGATCTTGGTGTCATTGTTCTGGAGTATAATTTCCATAAATCCTCTGAAAGTACCATTAATTATTGAAGTTTCCATGCGAGGTGCTCCTGTGATTGGCTTAGAAGGGAAATCGAGTTTGTACACTCCCTTCACTTTATACTTATCAGCAAGCCTAATCGGTGTTGTAGGGTTAACGAACGAGATCCCGTTTAGGGTAGTCCTTCGCTTCCCGTTAATCATAACGGGTGGCTTGTTCTTTAGCACGTAAACTTCAGTCACATTGATTGACCCGTATTTAAAAGAGCCTTGTGGATTAGGCCTTGCACCACTAGCTGAAACATTCCATCTGCATAATCCGTGATTCATTAAAAAATGATTAAAACTTGATTAAAAAGTTTAAACAAAGTTGGGACAATTCCAATAAAGTACCCTGCACTGCACTATTCACTTTTTCATAACTTGTAGCCCTTTTCTTTGGTAATTGCAAAAAAAGTAGCATGAACTTGTCTTGTTGTTGCACTTTGAATAAATTTGTTTCAAAATGATGATTTTACCCTTGGAAATTTAAATTGTATAAATAATAATTAAAAAAAACAAAACATCCAATTTTTCTTGTACCTTAAATAATTTTATCCTTCGTACAGTACAAAGAAAAAGAAAATCAAGCAATATGAAAATTAGGATTTTTTTTACTTATTATTTTATAAATCTAAATTGAAAAGGGTAAAATCATCCTTTTAAACAATTTGTAACAAAAGGACAAGTTCAATGTATCAAATAAGAGAGTTACAAGTAGAAAAAAATTGAATATCTCAGGATACTTTGCAACTATTCCAACATAGTTTATGTTAATTGTTAACACACCTTATGGATCTGGCTTGGTTCATTGAGAATGTTTTGTCAAACTCATCGTTTGGTGCCACTGGGAGGGCGCCTTTGGCCTTGCCTTTTGAGTTTGAGTAGCGTAAGATCCCAACACCTGTAACTCTTTTCCAAATTGATTCGTTTACAAATCTTGCGCTCGCTACAATGTAGTAATCAGAACTCGCGTTCTGGTCCATGGTGACGAGGAAAGAATAAGATTGCCCGACATGAATGTCTATGCTACTGTAGTTTTGTTGCACTGTGTATGATCCTTCAGTCTCTGCCATAAGTAGATTATGGCTCTGGATCCTGAAGTTTAAACTTGTTGATATTCCAACATTGTGGACTCGAATTCGATATGTTTTTCCTGTCATTACCATGACATCGAGTATCAGTAACAAGCTTCATGTTAATGTGCATTCTAGTCTGCTACTGAAGGAACCCAAGAAAGAAACAAATGTGCCAAATCTTTCGACATGATTCCATTTAAAGAACATGAGATCATAACATAATACACATACCATAATTAATAATTATAAGGGTTAACTGCAGATAGCTATAGTGTACTATACATGTTTTGCACATAATTACACTCAACTTTAAACTTTTAAATAATTACATATGGCTTGTTTTTACCGGAAAATTCCCTTTACCCTAATCTCAAAAAAGACTTCATAACTGCTAAAAACATTTTGATTACATTTTAATTAGATGTAGAAAATGGTTGAGTACATGTTAAAAAGACAAAATGGTATTTTTTGAGATTATGATGAAGGGCATTTTTCGTCATTTTTAAAGTTAATAGTTATGTATAAAAAAACTTATAGTACATAATAGCTATATGCAATCAACCATAATTATAACCATCCGTCACATTGATGCCTAGTTTGTTCTATCAGTACAATGTTCAAGTTATGAAACATTAAATACAGGCACTATACTATCTATGGCACAACAGGCAAGCTCTTCCACGAACAAAAACAATTGTTTCACTAGATTAAGAAAAACAATTACCTGGGTGAACATCGATTGTTTCATACTCGATGCCCTCAGGAACTAGCGTATCATTGTACCTGTAAGGGCCTTTTCCGTTAATCAGAACTCCATCGGGCATCCCGAGGTCTTTCCCTGCACTGAGCGATTTCCTCAAGTCCTGCATTGTAGAAACAAAGCAAAGAATCAACATTAGATACTGAGAACTCAATGAATTTCGATTCTAAGGAGTTGAGATAATCGAATGGACAGTAAGTCACTAACAGTGTGGTTCCTGGTGTACCAATCACCGATCATGACGGTGATGTCTCCATCTGGGGTTCCAAAAGGGATTGCAATTACAGCTCTGTTGTTGATGATGAATCCACCATAGCCACCAGAAGCTCTCTGGAAATGGAGAGATGGGAAGTAGTAGAAACTCCCAACTTGGTCCTTGACCTGAAATTGGTAAGTCCAGTTCCATTTAGGAGGAATCGGACAATTCGTGCCAAGAACACCATCTTCCCATGAATTCCTACGTTGTTGGATCCCAGCCCTAACAACAAATTCCAAATCTTCAGCCAACCATAGTAACACTAACACTAACATCAAAACATGAATCAAACAAGGAAATGAAGAGGACAATTAAAATAAAAAGGCATACCAACTCATGAGGAAATCCTCGTCCAGCTTGTTCCGGACATTGACGACGACATTGTTGTTGGTGGTCGCGTTGATGACCGGACCGGGAAACTTGCCGTTAATGGCAATAACCTGTAGAGTGAGAACAAAATAGAAGCATTAACTACAGTGAGCTAAAATGAGCTCAAATCTGAGGTTCAGTGAGCTCAGGTGATGAAGCTCGAGCTACATTCTCGTAGATCTGAAGCTAAAAACCGAAACTTGAGCTAACCCATGAAGGATTGATGAAGATGAACAAAACCCACATGAAAAAATAAGATTTTTCAAAGTTCATACCTGTTGGGGAACTCCCAAAGGAGAAGCAGTGATGTAAGAGACCTCAAATTCGTAATTAACGAACGGATCTCCAGCTGAAGAAAAGCACGCGAGCAAGGAAATGTGGATAAAGGCAAAACCCAGAAATCTACACAAAGCCATAGCTTTTGGAGGTGCTGTGTGTGAGTGAAGAAGCTTTTTATCTCAAAGAGTTCTCAAAGCTCTTACATTATCAGAAAGAAGACGGGGGAGGAAGAAGAGGGGCCAGAACAAAACAGGGTCTGCGTTGTAGTGAGAGAAAAGGGAGTGAAAAAGGCTCGATTTTTATCTTATTTCTTTATTCTTTATTGCAATTCTGAGCTGTTGTGTAGTGGGGTTGGGCTAAAGAAGAAGATTGAAAATGAAATTAGAAGATTGATCCAAGGCTTTTGTCGGTGACCGGTCATCATTGAAGCGAGAAATAAAATAAAAATTGAGGACAGCTTAGAGACAGTTCATAAATTGCGAATATACATACAGACACACTTGTATATATCTGTATGTAGTTTTGATTTGACTATGTTTGTGGTGGTCGTTGATGTGCTAATTATCGGAAGCTCCACGTGATTGCCAGCGAGCACTCGTGTGGGGAAGAGAGAGAGGAGTGTTCTATTCTGTTCTTTTTTTCTCGGTTTCAGATTGTCTTAAAGACAAGAACATAAGTGATGAATCTACAAAGGTTTGATTTGAAATTGAAAACCATTGTTGATGATGCTTTACCACTACTCTATCCTATTTATGGTTGAAGGTTAGTTAGTTACTTACCTTCATTAAAAGTGACCGTTGTCACTGCTATCTATGTACCCACCACCACCTGTACCTTTAGTATTGTGTCCCACTGTGACTTGTTAAAGGATTGAGTTTTAATAGTGTTAAACGGTTCACTACGTACAATAATTATCTTTGTGTTTCATGATATACATGTTTGTGTTTAGATGGGTCGGATTTTAATATTGGTTAGCAAAAACTCGCTTCTACAATTATCTTTATCATATAACATATTTCTAACAGTATTTTAATTTTTGGATAGATCGGGTTATAATACTCCACATTCTCTAATGTAATAAATAATTGACATCTTGATACATAGGAAAGCAATATGTAAAGTGGGATTTCTTTAATATAAGAAACAAAAGGTTCATAATTAGACATCAAAACGGAAGGAAACATTCAAATTGTATACAAATTTGAAACTAAAATCCAGAAGAAGAATCACACTTAGATTCTCTCCACTTGTTATTATCTTTATGGCTGTATATAGCTTTATAAGCTCATCTTCCATCTCACCAGAGACTCTAAGAACTCCAATACCTCCGATGGATCCTTCAAAGACAAGTGTGCCGATGTTTCCTTAGGCACGGAAGACACCAGAATGCCACAGCCTCGATTCCCATCTCGCAGCACCTAAACAATAACTCAGTAACATTAATGTCAGAGGACAGAGAAGCTGAAAAAAAACTGGACTAATAGGACCTGTCCCGCAATAGCATTAGTGTTGGTTCGGGTGAATAGTGTTTACAGATTTATTAAAAAGTGAACAAGTGGTGCCCAGTCTATTTTTTCGGACAATTCATCCAGATGATTGATTGGAGATGGTCTACTGTAGTTTTGAGTTATGATCTTGAGCTAACCTTAAAGGCATCTTCATCGGTCTTGTCATCTCCCATGAAGATTGGAAGCACATCCTCACTATTGCCAAGCCCTGAAGTTTTTTCAACTGTTGAGAAACTGATATGCTAAAACTGAGACAACATTGGCAGAGTCAGAGGGACGATTCGTTACCAAGAGACTCAAGTAGAAACTCCACTGCTTTCCCCTTGTTCCAGTCAATCCTTGGACGGATCTCTAAAACCTAACATAGTACGAAACCCATGTCAGTACAAAGAAAATCTCCCATTACCATCTGAATACAAAAGCTTGGACATTACCTTTCTCCCATGAGTTAAGCGTAACCGAGGGTAGTCTTTAAGAACATCATGAACAATTTGGGCAACAGTTTGCCAATTCTGTGGAGAAAAAGTGAAAAAACAGTAAGAAAAATCCATTAATGGTGTAACAAACGAACTCTGCCATTAAAGAAACTAGTGATTTTACCGTCTCATCTACATTACGGTAGTGGACAGAGGCACAAAACTTGTGGTTTTCAACTATTGAACCTTTGATTCCTTTAGTACTCTCAACAAGGGTTTTAAAAACCTGCAATGTTTTAGTCAAGATTAAAATTCCCCGTATATGATGTAGAAATACAGATGTTTAAGGCAGTGACAAACCTCGTTAATCACAGGTAAAAACTCTTTAGCAGGTTGGAACATATTTACATCCTTACCCTGAACAAGTTGAGTAAAAAACATCAGATGAAACGGAAATACTCAACAGAAGATAGTGATGGACAAAAGTTGAAAACTCACCTGTTGGTCAGTAGATTTTATACAGTTAAGATTGTCATCAGAGACAGAAGGCCCCATAATGTCCATCCCATGACTACCAGCGTAATAGAGCTCTGTTAGTCCTACCAAGTCAGAAACCTGACAAAACCAAGTTCTTCAGTTTCATGACATTGTGATAATTACCATATGAAGATTTATATCGCCTACCTACCTGATCTCGGCTTCTTCCACTGATGATTGCTGTAGGGAAGTACTTGGCAACATTTCTCACAGCAGATCGCATCTGGAAAAAAGAAGATGATAAATTCGATATCAATTGGAAAAAAATGACTTTATCGAGTAAATTGACAAGCTTTTCAGACTCACAGCATCAGACACGAAGGCACGATCAGGATCATCTACTATTGGAGAAAGGGTACCATCATAATCAAGAAACATCGCTATCTTCTTATTCTTTGCAAGTTTCATAATTTTCTCAAAAGAGTTCAATGCTGATGGGTACTTGAGCTGCAGATTGGAAGCCAAGAAGCAGATTAAAACATAAGAAGATGATGTAAATTCTCGAGAAAGGGATCGAGCAGAAGCATACCATCCAGGTAGTGTAAGCATTATCAGAATCATCTGAAGCAGAACCGAGATTGAAGTCCTTAATCATCTTCTTCCGGGGAGGGGAAGATGACTTCATGGCATCAAGCCAGCCATTAGAAAGAACATCATCAAATTTTCCAGTCTTCTTCCTCGGGATGTTTATGTACTTGGTGGTGGGGTATGATGCAGGCAAGAGATTGGAACGAAGACCCAGCCTTGATTTGCTTACGGGTGTAGGGTCTGTGACAACAGGAGCGGGATGTTTTGACTTCAAGTCCATTGGTTCCAGATGTTTATGCAAAACTATTTGACTTTGATATCTTTTATCCAACCCTTTTGTCTATGAAAAACCACCTCTTCAAAGTTTTATTGTCACTTGTGTGTAGCTCACAGTCCATCAAGCAGAGGCTTCCTGTAAACTGGTGTGATCCCACAAATATGGAATGAGAACACAAAATGCTTTACACTAAAAACAACAGCCTTGACTATCTCATTCTCACCTCATCTCCAAAGCAACAGTGCATCTATGGAAGGTATTCAAACATTATTAAGGACAAGATCTTTGAGGTGTAATAAGTTGTACAAAATCTACTATTCCCAGCAATATCGCACTATATCTGCATGCAGAACATAAGAAACCTTAAGAAAAAAGTGATTTAAACATCAAAGCATCTCACATTAATAAAAAAAGGTTCAACTTTCAACCATGTAGGACTCTTACTGATAATACGTTACTATTTGTTAGGGGGTCAATTGTTACATAGAAAGGGAGCTTCAATCAGAATTTGCAACAAACCTACTGGGATAAAACTCGAATCAGTGAGTTATGAAGAATAAAATGAAAGGTGTTCAAGAACAGATTGAAATATGAACAATCACAAAGAATTCAAAAACCATCTTAACCAATCCAATCCAGAAGAGCATTGGATCTAAAGGATAGCGATGCTAAGCAGATTGAAATTGTAACAGTCACCAAGAATTCAAAACCGTTGATATTTGGAGGATGGATGGGATAACAATGGATCAGGAATGGAAAATATAACTAAATAGACAGTCAACTTCAGGTGGGTCGTGCTCATGATCGATGACTGCACGAGAATTATTATGAATTCAAACTTCAATCAAAACAAGGATGTTACTTTCAGGGGATACTCAAAACACCTTGGCAGCTACATAAGAACTTATTTCAACAGCTGCGAAGGCAAATTAGCTTGAGGAGATGGGGAAAGGAAATTGGATTAGTTACACTCTAAATAGATCAGTGGCTTAAAACTAATGTAATGGTTGAGAATTCTAAAATATCAAAGTTTATACTTGGGTTAATAGTCAAAATGGTCATATCATTAATCTAATTGTCAGAATTCAAATAAGATAACGATTTATCTCTACTCTCCAAACATGAAAAATAAAATTCTAATAATTCCATTATATACATATATATTTAAATATCAAAGCCCACATTGTTGTGCAGTAACACCACCAATAGATGACAGTAGAGATGTTGACTGGATCCCATTAAAAAATCAGAAAACAAATAATGCAATTGTGATTTGGTGTGGTTACTGCATATTAAACTGGTTAATGTGGGCCTCCTCGCACACTAATTAAATCACAAAGCATAATGTTTGTTTTTATTGTACATAAACAACACAACCAGTCACTTTCAACATTAGCATCAACAATTTCAAAACATAAACATTCACATTAAAAAATAAAGGATTACTTGTATGGAAAAGACACTGCAACAACCTAAACGACCTTCAACTTTGAATCCCAGCCATAGAAACAAGTGCTGAATAAGAAAATTAAAAAAAACTCCAAATCTCTAATCAAATCCAATAAAAAGGAAGAAATTAAAGTGAAAACTTCTGTTCCCCCAATATCGAAATCTTCACCGCGGTTCATAGCAACCGAAAAATTGAAAAGTTACACTCGAAATTGATACAGTTCAGAAAGAAAATAACCATTTCTTCTCCGGGAAATGTGAAGTATTAGCGGCGGCGCGTATTGGGCACGACGGCGAGAATCAATTAGGTTTAGGGAGATCGGAAAAACCGAAATTAAAACAAAATGTCGCCGAATAGCATCTGAACTAGTCATTGAACACATTGTATAGTCTTGTAAATTGTAAGAACAATAGTATATTGGCGTACCTGATTATAGAGCTCCGGAATCAAAATGCAGGTATGAGATCAAAAAGCTCTGATGACATTACAGACTAAACAGAGATTGAGAGGAATCAGACGAACTGGTGATAAGAAGAAAGGGAACGAATCAGGCCAGAACGTTTATGAGATTTGCAGAAAACCCTAAAACTCGAATGCGAGAAATAACAGAAAGGAGAGAAAAGGAAGGAAGAAACCGGGAGAAGGAGATTGATATTTATAGAGATACAAAAAGACGTGCTTTACAAGGCAATTGGGAATTATTGTAATTTTATTATTTTCCTTCTCTACCTAATTAATTACGAAATATTTACTTTCCTTATTTATTTTACTGAATTTGTATACGAACATATATATTTTTTTCGTTTCATTTATAATTTATTTGATTAGGTGGATGGGCAAAATCGGGCCCACTCCAACACCAGACACGTATAGGTCTCAGAAGCTATACACTGATGTGTGCACA